>JAOQIF010000549.1:0-58252 GCA_026260285.1 Colletotrichum sansevieriae | reverse complement strand
AGCAACCCCCCTCCTCCTCCTACTACTTATAATAGATCTATCTAAGGATCTATCTCTAGCGATATCCCTATCCCTACCTAGCTTAAGGGTATTATCTAGCCCGACCTATAGGATAAGGTCCTCGAGATTAACGAGGAAAGCGATAATACTCCTAATATATCTATTAAATAGGCAAATATATAGATAGGCTATTAACTTAAGGTCTATAAGATTAATAAGAATACTAGCTAAGCCTTCTAGCGCGAGTTCTTATACGACTTTATTAGCTAGACTACTAAACTATTTAGCAAAACTAACTAGAAGCTTAGGAAGGCCCTTAAAGACCACGTTATTAGCTATAGAATATAGGTTAACCTAGTAGCTAGAATAATCTCTATTAGGCTCGTTAAGGCTATAACTAGACCGAAGTTCTACTACTAGAGCTAAGCCTAGTTAGATGCCTATATAGATAACTTCCTATAATACCTCGCTAATAACCTAATATTTATTCGCGAGATATTAGTACTAGTTATGCTTATACGCCTGCCCTATCTCACGAGGCCTGATAAGAGCTTCGCGCAAGCTGGAACCCCGTAATTATAGACCCCTCCCATGACGGCGCTAGTAAAAACCACGCCTACTAGCGGAGATGGCGCAGTCGATAATAACTAGGATATAGGCTATAATAGCCTCCTAGCTACGCTAAAGCAGTTAATAGATCTAGCTAAGCTTTATGCTAACGATATGAAGTATAGCAGCGCTAAATACGATATATTAGAGGCAAAATTAACTATCTTTCGGGATATCTACGAGAAGGTTGGGATCTAATAATCGCAGGCTGCTAGCGCCCTCCTCCTTATACTAAAAGGCTAGGCCTGCGATTACTATTTCAACCGACTTAGCAGCGCCTAGTTAAGCCTCCTAGCTATAGTTAAGAAACTCTATAACTACTTTGAATCCTATAATACCTACTAGGCCTACCTAATAGAGTAGCGCTAGGCTATATTAACCTAGGTTATCCGTAATAACCCTTCTAAAATGAGGATAGAGTGCTTAGAGATCCTTATTAACCACGTAACTAAGGTCTAACGAGCTTTACTACTAGCCTACTACTCCGATCTCATCCTATAGGACTATATTATTAACGCCTGCTAAGGGGTTGAAGAGTGCTGTCTTTACCTTTTCAACCCTGCTAAGTTAATAGAAGGGGTCCTCAGCTAGTTATATTTAGCTATCTTAATGATAACCCAGCCTATAGCGTAATATATTGCTGAAAATAACGATAGGACTGGGGTCTATTAGACCAACCGCACCTACTATAGCAATAGCTAAAAGAATCGTTTTAGGCCCTATACGGCTAGCAATAGCCTTAATAACGCAGCAAGAGCCAAAAAGTGCTATATTTATAGTAAACCCGGCTATTAGTTAACGAAATATACTAATAACGATCGCCATAAGGCCTATAGCAAGTTTAAGAGCAGCTAATATATCCAAAACAACGCTAACCCCGCTAAATATCACTAGTTCTTAGCGTAGTATAAGGGTATCGAAGACCTCGCAGCTACTACGGCTAACCCCTCCGTTATTAATAACCCTATTACCCTCTTTTATTAGTCGTTATCTATTAATAATAACGATAGTAACGAGGTTAATAGCACTAATAACGAGGCTTTCCTCACTACTACCTATTTTAACTAACCTACTGCGGTTAATAGTAGTAACGTGATAACCCGCTTAGCCGACTAATTAACCCTCTATGCGATTAACCGCGTTAAACCCTCTTATAACGCATTAGTCGATAAAAATAATAATCCCGTTGCGATATACGTTACTAACTATTATTCGTTAACTATATTCAGAGGGATTATCCCCGACTCTAGCGCAGCCCGATATTTAACCGGGGGTTACCCGCAGTTCCTAGCTCTATAAAAGAGGGTTAACTACTAACTTAACCCCTCTATAGCCGGGGCAGCCTCGATCTGCTTCGGCAGCGCTAACCCTATTAAATCCCTTAGAATAACGGTTATTATAACCCTTTTTAGCGACGTAACCTTCCACGTGATGCTAACGAATACCCCCTTCTTATTATCCCTTTATAATATAGACCGACTTAGCATAAAATTCGATAATATTGCTAACTAACTCGTTCGTAATAACCTCACAACCCCGGTTATACGACTATGGGGCTACCCATGGTTTATAACTAACCCGGAAGAGGCTATTATAAGTTATAACCTCACTAACGTCGAATTATGCTATATCTACCGTCGTTTTAGCTACCCATCCGTCCAACGACTCCACAAAGTCCTCTAGCGCGCTAGCTACCCCGTTGATATCGATATTATCGATAAGTTAACGAAGTTTTTCTACTATTACTAACTCTATAGCAATAGCCCCTATTAGTTTAAGTTCACAATAAAAGACGACTATAATTTTAACTACGAGGTCGTTATTAACGTTATATATCTCGATAGCAACCGCCCTGCCCTCTACGTTATTAATATAGCTACTGCGTTTAACATAGCATACTTTATAAAGGATATATCTGCTAAAACTATATAGCAGACCCTTTAGCTCTGCTAGATCGATATATACCAGGGCCTACCCGATTAGATAGTTACTAACGCTAGTACCTCCTTTCGATCTGCTAAATTTCGCTAATCTATATAAAAGATAGCGATCTCTATAAAAGAGGTCCTAGTTAAGGCTTATAATAGCATCGGGAAGGTCGAATAATACTATAAGCTATTATGCTAGGCCTATGAGATTATCCGGGCGGAAGATCCCTCTGCTAACCCCGATATCGCCCTCTAAATAGCTATAAAAGCTATTAATAATATCGCTAGGCCCGACAGCCTAGTACTAACCCTGCTAGTATTCGGAGCCTACCCGCACCTAATAGATAATTTAGCGCCCTCGCTATTGATTATATAACGTACCTAAGCTATATAGAAGGCTACTAATAAGATCTGCTAACTCCACGCTAGTTATTAGGTTAATAAGGCTATTATAACCCGAAACGGCCCTATAACCGAGCCTATATTAAGCCTACCTCTCTAGTCGGAGGTTAGAGTATAGCGTGAAAAAGACGGCTAGAAGGGCCCTTACTAGCTTATCTCTAATAATAGCTATAAATATATAGTTTAACTACCTAATAGGCTGAAATCCTTCCGGTTAACTATTATTAAACCTTACTACTAGTCGACCGACCTGCTAATAGAACCCGATAGTAATAACGATAGGATTATAAACCCCTATGGGGTAACTAAGGGAGCCTACGATACGATCGTTATTACTAATAGCGAAGGCCCTACCCTACTATAGCGCTGAGGCTAGCCCCGCTACAACCCGGCGCCGGGTCTGATATTAACTATACTCCTTGCTGAAACGGATGTTACTACTACTAACGAGACCTTCCTATCTACTAAAGAGCAATCTAACCACAACCTCGCTATTAAGTTATATAACGATAGCGTGATTATAACCCCTAGAGAGCCTTTTGAGCAGTCGACCCGATAAGAGATCGAATCCCTTATCGAATAAGGCGTATTTAACTTCATTAGGTATAACCCTACTTACTATAGTAGGATCCGGATTTTCCGCTCCTATATTATTAACGAGGTTAAGGGTAAGATAACCTAGCCCTATGAGAAGTCGAGACTTGTTATTCAGGGCTATGCTAATAATAGCAAAGAGGCTATTTTAACCTAGGCCCCTACGATCTAAAGAGCTAGTTAACAACTAATCCTCGCGATCACCCCGTTATTATTAGCTAATAGCAAAACCCTTTAGATCTGCGATATTACCTAAGCCTATATCTAGTCTGCTACCTATCTCACCCGCCCTATCCTCGCTAAAATCCCTGCTTAAATATGGTATAAATACCCTAATAATACTATTATAGAGGTTATGAAACCCCTCTATAGCATCGCTGAGGCTAGTACCTATTAGTAGGCTATATATAGCTACTACTATAAAGAGAGGCTCGAGATAGAGACTTCGTTATTTAACCCCTGCCTGCTTATATTATTAAAAAATAACCTATCTTTTGCTATTATAGGTATGCAAACTAACGATATATTAGGCCTATTAAACGACGCTTTTTCCGCCCTTGAGGAGGCTGAATTAACTAAAGCCGGCTTTTTAGCTAAACCTAAGCAGATCCTCGCTATTAATAACCCCCTCGTATTTAATAGTAGGATCGTAACGATTAATAATAGTAATACCCTCACCCTTCGCCAAAAAGACTAAGGGCTTAAGTTACGCCCTATCGACCCCTCTGCTAACGAAGCCATCCAAAAGCAGTAATACGTTAAATAACACGCCCGTAGTACGTATATCGTATTAATTTGCTAACCCGAGGCTTGTTTTAACCTATCCGTTGCTATATAACGGCAAAACCCTATAGATAACGACATTAGAACCCTTAACTAGCGAATACTCTAGCAGTTGCGATCCCTCGATAGAGGCCTTAGTTTCATCCCGCTTAACCTCGCTACTATAAAACTATTTATTTTTATCAATAGATCTTTTACTAATAACAACGACCTCTCGTTATAACTAGGTTTTATTATTATACTAGCTAATAAGACTAACGATAATAAGGTTATTAATACGTTCGAAATCAATAGTAACGTTATCTACTATAGCTTAACGAAGTTAAAACGCATTACCCGTAGCATACTAGCCTCGGAGATCTATAGCATAGTCGCTAGCGTTAATATAGCTTATGCAATTATAATAACCCTCTAAAAGGTCTCTAATCGACTAGATCTACTATTAATATCGACTATTGTTTATACCGACTCGTATTCGCTATACGAGTGCCTCGTTAAGCTAGGTATAACAAAAGAAAAGCGCCTTATAATCGATATAATAGCGCTATAGTAGTTATATAAACGCTGCGAGATCGCGGAGATCCGCTAGATCTACAGCGATAATAACCTAGCCGATGGACTTACGAAGTTAATGCTGAATAAAGCCCTCTAACGGCTTATTAATAATAATAAGGCGATAATACGGATAGAGGGGTAGGTCGTCCGATAGTAGCTAGGATCCCAGCCCGTAGCTAGGGCCCTGCGCGTAGTAAAACCGGGGATATATAGCATATCAGGGGATAATAACGAGACGTGCGAAAACTGCGGTTATTAGGCTATTTAAGCCCCTTTTATAAGTAGTACTATTTAGTAGTTATCTCGATGAATATAGGCTATTATGGGGTAGGCACCGGCAGTAATAAAAGACTGCTAGTATTAGAAGCCTATTTAGCGGTTCGTCGCCGACCTAACTAGCGCCACGTCGGGCTGATCGGACCTACCTATTACGCCGATTCAACCAATAGGAGGGCTAGGACCCTATATGCAAGGACTGCCTATATAGCCATCGTAACCACCAAACCTACGATAGATAGATATCACGAATAACTATAGTATTACGGAAGAACCCTATCTTTCTGGTACGATTACCTGCGCAGGATAGTTATTCCGACAGGTACTTACTAGGGTCTATATATCATTCGATCTATAGACCTCCCCTAATCGATATGCGATTATTGCTATCTTTAGCTACTTTATTAACGAGGCAGGCAAGCAGACCTAGTACCTCTTAGCTCTTCGCTACTAGCCTAGCGCCTACTCTAGTAAGAATATTGCTATTACTATTTATACTATTCTCAGTAACTAGGACCTATTTAATAGGGTCGGCATAGCTATCTCTAATAATGCTATAAATAATAACTCTTGCCTTAAGGCTCTCTTCCCTTCTCTATTACCTATATATATAGAAACTAACGCTAAATAACGCTGAATTCGATACTATAGTTATATCCTTAACCTCGTTAGTCGTGCTATTATTTATAGTATTAATAATAAGGTATTCGAGGAGGAGTCTAACTTTCTTCTTAGTTCTAATAGAACTCGAGATAACCTAACCTACTAGAGGTAGAAGGGCCCTATTAGCAAGCTCCGGAATATCGTTAAGCATATTAGATTATTGCTATAACGATCCGAAAGCTTCTTATCTATTAGCAACGAGGCTAATAATAATAATAAGACCTTTACCCTATAGGAGGAGTTATTATAAGAGCTGAATTTAATATTAAGCAACGCTACTCGATAGAACTTAATATATATAATAGTTAAGCAAGCCCTACTTAAACGCAGCTAGATTAATAGTTATATTCTTTATACCTAGGGACTTAAGTATATTACAAATTATATCCCTAGTGAGGATACCCTTACTAATAAGGACTAGCAGATCTTCACAGAGTTAAATAATATATTTGAGCTACTCTATAAGTAGACTAAGAGATATAAGGGCTAGGGTAAGGGTAATAGGTATAGTTAACTCTAGGAGGTTCTAGCAGGCATGGAATACCTCTTAGATCGACTTGAGGACTAGTATAAGCTCTATAATACCCCTACTAACGAGGAAATCGACCTTATAGCTACTTAACTTACCTAGAGTTAGTTATAATAACTATCTCGACCTACGAGGGTATTGCAATACTCTTCGAGAGCCTTAGCAGCAACCTCATAAGCCCTATCGATCGATAGCATCCTAACTTATACTCAATCCGATTATATACCCTTATAACGCCCCTAGCGTAGCACTTTTAACTCTCATAGCTACCTATGCTTATTAATTATTAATAGCTAGCAAGTACTTAATAAATACTATACTAAGCTTGCAGAGTCCCCCCTCTATATTGCTATAGTGATTTTATATCCTAGCTAAGGCTTGCGATAGCTTAAAAAACGCTAGAATATACTAGAGACTCGTGGATAGCTTTATAATACCTAAGAAGGACTTCGAGAGTACTAGGAATAATAGTATGCTGAGGTATCTAACCCTATTAATCGTTAACCTCATCCAGGGCCTCAGCAAGCTGCTTTTTTATTGCTTGCTATTACCCCGAGGGCTAAGGACTCTGAATATTATTAATAGTTAAATAGCAGGGCCTACGACGCTACTATTAACGAAACTAACGAACTAGAGCGATATTTTAGCCTCACGATCGCTAGGCTCGTTAATAACCCTATCTAGTAGTAGATTTCATATCAATAGACCTTCCCGACGCTCAGCAAACTTGCCCTCGACGTCTTCGCCATCCCAGCGATGGCAACAGACTGCGAGAGGGCATTCAGCCTTGCCAAGTTAGTTCTAACGTCGCTTGCACTTTGCGGCTCTCTTTGGAGACAGCCTGGCTGGGGGCAGCAGCACTGCAAAGAATGGCAAGAAACGACATGTTGGCTGCAAAGGAGACGGCAACCACCTGTCCCAGTAGGACAAATACCCACGCGTGTGGGATGTTCTTCTTCCGGGCTGGGTACGGAAACCTCACGTTAGCACCTTGTCCAACGCCCATCCCACACATGCGCCTGTCACCCTCGTGCATGAATGTCGGAGCCGAGCGAGCGAGAGCTTACCTTGGAAAGCGATTAGTACGCTCCAATTGACACAAAAGCCGAAAATCTGCAGTGACCACCAGGCTCTGGGACCTGTCTCGAGAGTCGATGCCCATGCTTGCTTGAAGAGCGATGTATCTCTCAACCACTCCCCCAGCCTCAGCCCATCAGCGTTGTCGCGCGCGACTCCTGCGCCTTCAAAGACGTGTGCCATCGCCCACTGAGCATACGACCATTGGAAG
This sequence comes from Colletotrichum sansevieriae, assembly GCA_026260285.1. Classification (NCBI taxonomy): domain Eukaryota; kingdom Fungi; phylum Ascomycota; class Sordariomycetes; order Glomerellales; family Glomerellaceae; genus Colletotrichum; species Colletotrichum sansevieriae. Next base: position 50,625 of record JAOQIF010000549.1, on the reverse strand, counting down.
AAACGAAACATGTGATACCAGGTCGTGGCGAGACTCAGCACGGCGAGGATGCTGAAGACGACGACAGCGCCACGACGCGAGGAGCTCGGGGGCCCGTCTTTTTTCTGCGGTGATGAATTGCTGCGCTTGCGCTGGCTGAGGATAATGGCAACCGACTTTGTTGTGAGGGCCGCGGCCAAGATCATGTAGCCCGTGGATATGGCCAGCGGCCGAGTGTTCGAAACCGCCATCGATGAATGTCGTTCGTCGTCTGACAGAGCCAATAAACCGACTCAACAAGGGGGATGCGAAGACCGACCCCTCATGTGCGAACGAGGGGAGCATGTTTGCCAACGGAACCGGGGTTCTGAGAGGTTGGAATCAGCTGGGCGCTTACAGTGCGTTTAGTGGGACAACAGTGGCGACTTAAAATAGTACATGTAGTTCAGGTGGGATCTATGGAATAGGGCAGGACTTTTGCCGGGTAACTAAAGCACTCAAGACCGACGGCGCTCCCCTTGTTTTTCCAACCTCCCTTTTCCACAAATTCTGGTTTTTGCTCAGTTTTCTCGAGCTTCAGTGCGCATCGCTCAGACGTTTCCGGCCACAACTGTCACTTCCACCTTATTCTTTTCTCCTTCAGCCATTCCGCTATCCGCCAAATTGACGTTGCGTAGCAAACTGGAAATGCCTCGCCAAACGCTAAAGCAAAAGCTGGAGGTGAAGCGGCTATGGTGGGCCAAGCACCTGGACGTTAGGGCATTTCTAGTTTTCCAACGTCTATTCCGGTTCTACAATACCTTCGTCGTCCTGGCTGCTCTCGTTGGTGGATTGGCTGTCGCTGCTCTGACCTTCCCGGACTTCCATCCAGGCTCTGGCCCCAGTCAGGTCGGCGAGGGCCTCCTCTGTAGCTCGGCTATTACGGCTGTCTTGTCGGCAGTCATGGGGACGATACTGCTTTTTGCATTTGAGGGGAGCGAAAGAGCAACTCGGTTAGATCTCGCAGTGGCTTGGTCGCCACTAGTCCTCTTGGACGTTTCGATTGTCGAATTCCTCATCGGAATAACCTGCTGGTACGGCGGCAAGAATATTTCTTGGAAAGGAGCATTGATGGCGGCGCAACTGACTTTTCTGATGATGTTGTGCGGTGCGCTTTCGATTTGGGTGTGGTTACGTCTCAGTCGCAAGGGGGCACTTGGCAATGAAGAACGTGCGGCTACAGAACGAAAGCAGACCACAGTTGAATAATTAACGAAGTTTCATTTGAATAATATACATATTATTCTTGACTTTCTTTAATTCTTGATTTCTGTCGATTAAGTCACATGGGGGTCGAGTTCGAAATGAGACGGACTCACAAATCCAATTTTGATTTGTTTTATTCAAGATGCTTCAAGAGCTTCACGATTCCGGCGATTTTCGAGATTCCGTCAAAGTCTCCTAGGCTGACGCTGCATAGCTCGGTAGCTGGATGTCAGAGACTAAGTCTGCTATCGAGTCTCTGAAAGTGCATCATTTGCATCGAGACTCGCAGTCAAAATCATTGGCGTGGCAATGAGATGCCCGCTGAACACGTTTCTGACGAGGAAGAACTACGCCACGCAGCTCGAAGATGCAGGATATCATAAGGGACATATACAATTCCGCGATATTACTGAGCATGTTTTTTCCGGGCTTGTCAATCACATCAATCAGCAAGAGAATGTGCTGAAACCCTATGGGATCTCACTCGCGAAGTACAAAATCGCCGGGAAATTGTTTGCGTGGCTTGCGAGGTCTAGATCATTAAGGGCAACAATTGTTATGGCGAAGAAGAAGGGGAAGATTATGCAGCATCATCAAGACGAGTGATAACCAGTCTCTGAATACTGCAAACCGTTCGATCTGAAGCACATGAACGGTTGATTATTTGATATTTTGCTCGTGCAAAAGCTTCAATGCTAGTAAATTCCACTCCCACCAAAATACGATTGAAGGCGTCTCACCGATCCATGCGACAATAAGCCATTGAAATCATTCCGTCCTTCGTGGCGGTGGCGCTATGAGTGATGGCTCCGTGTATTGTGCGGGAGGTGCGGGAGAGAAGCACTCGATTTTCCTTTCACTTCTCAGCAATGAACCCCCGAGCCGTCTTCGCCAGCAACACGGTCTCTACCGACCACACTGGCTCTCGTAGGATGTTTCGGGCCGAGCCTTGCCCCTGTCGTGTTGATGCGCTTGTTGGTGCACGCCGAGATACCGGACACGTTCCTACTCGCTGGAGGCGACGGCGCGGTCAAGGATTGCGAGCATGCGCCGTCTTCATTGGCTGTCCAAGAATCCTCGACATCTTCCTGCCAAAGCTGTCACATGAGCCCCATGATAACCGGTATCGATCCCGGGATACCGTCCAACCGGAGTATGTAGATTGGCGGTAGAAATAGCGGGTTTGCAATCCTCAGCGAAGCCAAGACTCTGGGAACAACAGCCTGATCAAATCTGTCGCTATTCGGCGAGTCCAAGAACGCAACGCCTCCACAGCACCCTTGATAAAATTGGACAAACCATGAATCCGGCCCACCGCATCTGAACCCCTCCAACCGCCAATGTGCGGGGATGATTGTCCGAGGATCTTCATCCATAAAAAGAGAAGCCCAATCTTTCCGAGACGCGCCAGCCTTTTCACGGTTTGTTTTTTGACTTCCATCATTAGCAGACACTCACAGAACGCCTTTCCTCCGCCAAAAGATTCATCTCTTACAAAGCTGGAGGCGAAAGTGTCAAAAAGCTCTCCATACCCCTGAACCTGTCGATCATGGAATCTATTCCGCAAGCACCTGCGGCTTTAGAAGTCGATGACGCTTCCAGCGTTGGTAACCCTTGGATCAGACATCTATCTCGGAAGTACATGGGAATTCTGACAATGATCCGGGAACAGTTGGCCGATGATGCCTCAAACATAGATGATCGACTGTATGATAGCCCATTCCGCCCACCCAAACTTCCCGGAGATGGCTGAACCTGACTTAGTTCGACGTACACCGAGTCTCTGACCTCAAGTGTGGTTGATTATCCGGAGGAATTCGGTCGGCGCTACCATGCCTATCGAGCAGGCTGTGAGTTCTTTCTGAACGACAACTTAACATCTTTAAGGTGGCCCTCTATGTTCTTGATCTGATGTCTTATAGCATATAATTTCCCCAACGACGAGGTAATGCCCAGCCGATGATGAGTTATATTCCGCATGGCAATTCCTGCCCACATGAACTGACAAAATGCACCGCACGCATTAGGGAGAGATGAATCGATTGGATCTCGTGCATGCAATGACCGTCAAGACACTCGGCAATAGGCTTTTCCTATCTCCAATCGACCCAGACAAGACCCGCCGCGTTCTAGACGTGGGCACCGGGACGGGTATCTGTACGTGCGTATCCGAATAGATGTGATCGCCAGTTGGAGTTTGTTTCAACCAAATTTTCTTCGGCATTCTGGCTGATACAAAGCATTCTTTCAGGGGCGATAGAGTTCGGCGAGCTCTTTCCTGAAACAGAAGTAAGTCAAACTTGCTTAGAGCTTCAACTTGCCTGGAAATTGACCAGCGAAACAGGTTTATGGAAATGATCTCAGCGCAATTCAACCCGGATGGTATTGCTCACGTCCCAACTATTGGGTCGTACGTATCTGGGAAAGCCTAGCTAAACACACTTTAGGGTTCCCCCGAACGTCAAGTTCGAGATAGATGACGTAGAGAGTCCTTGGATGGACAACCGGTCATACGACTTCATCCATACGCGCTACATGGCCGCGTCTTTACGTGACTGGCCTACATTCGTCGGAAGAGTCTACGAGTGAGCTGCGATCCCGAAATCACGATGACAAATGTCTCTGCTTCTGTTGCTAATGCCACAACCTCGCCAGCGCTCTCGCTCCCAACGGCTGGGCCGAGTTCCTCGACATGAGTGTGCTCTACGGCTGTGATGACGAGACTCTGACGGAGGACCACGCGCTCATGAAATGGGACCGTCTTTTTATCGAAGCCTGTAAGAAGCTAGGAAGAGAGGATTCCCCTGGCCCCAAGCTCGCAGGTTGGGTCAGCCAGACCCCGCTCCAAAACGTGGTTCACCATCATTTCAAGATCCCTCTGGGGCCGTGGGCAAAGGATGAGCACAACAAGGACCTCGGCTGGTGCAACCTCGCCCAAACCCTCGATGGCCTTGACGCTTTCACTCTTAAGCTTTTCATCAGTGTTCTTGGATGGACGAGGGAAGAAGTGATTGTCCTCCTGGCCCAAGTACGCAAGGATTTGAAGTCGGGCACTATTCACGCGTATCTCAACTAGTAAGTCTAGCCCTCGTGACTCTTGCAGGAATGAGAAATCGATATGATCTGACATATCTTTTCAGCCATGTTGTCTACGGCCAGAAGATTGTCGAAGAAGACAAATGATCGAGTTTCACCTGCGTGGTAGAGCGAGTTGCCGGGGCCACCGTGAGCCACGCTGAGTATACTGTGCATTCTAGAAGAATGAATTACATAGAATGAATACGCATGTAGAAACAATTCTATTCTGGTCAGGACTATATGTGTGTATGTGTACGTCTGCGAATACGGATAATAGTAAAGTGACTGTGCTCATGGAGTGATACATGCATGAAAGTTTCTGAGCAGTGGCAAGCCACTGTAGACGAGAATCGCGCCATAAAAGAAAGTCGTGCTTATGATCCTGGAATGATCTGACTCAGCTCCCAGGCACTCCAGCTCGGATATTGTCGTACTTGCTGTTGGGATAGCTGAGCTGGTTCTCACTCTTGTCCTGGCCGGTGGTGCCTCCAAGGGCGTCGAAACTAGTTTTGAGCAAGCTTCCATCGTCGGTTCGATCCCCGCTAGCCTCCCAAAACATGGATCCTCCTAGTCCTTTGCCCTGTAGGTACGACACCTTGGTGTTGACCACAGCTGGCGTATCGTACGAAATGAGCTCACGACTACTGGAATCGTAGCTGTAAGATGCAACCGCAGATGAATCGTACAACTCTGTCGCGCCGCTTCGAGGCAAGGCCTTGTAGTCCCAGACACCATTCTCCCACGACCCGCTACCAACGCCAGAGAACGGCTGACCGATGCCAGCAGTCTGTTCGAACGAACGACCGTAGACGGGCATGCCCAGGACAATCTTCGAGGCCGGAACACCGGCGTTGATGTAGTCCGTAACTGCGGCATCGGTAGAGAAAGGGGTAGAAGACGGGTTGCTGGGGTTCGCATAAAGGTTGGCCTGGTGTCCACTGTTGGCATCCCACGACCCGGCGTAGTCGTAGGCCATCAGGTTGAATGCGTCAATAACATCCGATACGGCCTTGAGGTTCAGCACGTTGTAATGGCTCGGTCCCGCTGGCGAAGCAATCGTCAAGAGGTAGTGATATCCAGGGGTGTACTGTGCGGCGTATGCGTCCAACTCAGCGCGGACTGCCTGGAGGAGAAGGACAAAGTTGGCTGCCTCATCAGCGTTGGCCGGATACTCCCAATCGACATCGATTCCATCGAAGCCCCAGTCTATGAGTTGGTGTTAGTTGTTTTACGCTGAAACTATGGAGAGGAGAGTGGGCCCCGCACCTTTCATGAGGGTCACCGAGGACGAGGCGAAGAGAGCTCTGCCTTCAGCGGTACTGGCGGCTGCAGGGAAGTTCGTTGACCAAGTCCAACCTCCAATGCTGAGCATAACCTTCATGCGGCGGTTGGCCTTCTTCAAGATATAGAGCTGCTTGACGCAGCCGTACGCATTCGTGCCCACATCGTTCCAGGCTTCGGCTAGTCAGTCAGTGCTGCGATACCTCTGTCATGGTGGACTTACAGTCTGTGGGGTAATGCTTTTCCAAGTCGGAGTAGGTGTCGGCGGTGTAACTGTCACAGAAAGTAAGCGCTGGTTCGCAGTGTGTAGCGGAACCACGTACACTTCTCCAGTCGATCGGAGGTTCATGAATGCATAGAGAACGTTTGTGATCTGGGATGCGGGGAGGTTCTGGGGCTGGTAGTTGCGACCATAGATTGCCCTGATGTCTTGTTAAAGGTTTTTAGTCAGCCAAGCTTGTTTAATGTGACTTACCAGTTGGTGAAATAGACCGCGTTGGTGTAGCCATCGATGCCTCGGGTGGTGAGATTATGGCTGACCGGCACGGCCTCGGAGAGACGGACTGCTGGCGACATGATGGAAGCGATGAAGACTAAGGAGCGGAAGAACTTCATGTTGATAGGATTTCAAACAGCCATTTAAATAATCTAGTAAATGAGAGTAAGAATCGTAGATGCTGCTGCTCAACCAGACGTCACTGGACTTGAGGCGATCAACTGATCATATGTACTAATTTTGTCCGGCAACGCTAGACATAACGCTATCAGGAGTGTCAGTCTGTCGGTGGAATAGTCATATTGTCTTTGCTCTGTCGTCTAAAAGCTGGTTGCGAGATTCGGCTGCCCGCCCACTTGGGTTGCATTCGGAACGTTACCTTTGTGGGATCCAAAGCAAGCTTCCTGAGTCGCTGGCATCATAGACTCAAGCAAACGAGTATTAAAACATCAATAATGAAGGTACGCGCGTGAAGACATCGTGGGGTCCGCGCCGCGTCACGCTTTGGTGATGACAACTAATTTGATAGTGATCCGCCAGCGTGTGGCCTAGCGTACCATCAGCACACCAAAGGATGACAACCTCTTTTGGCTATTAGGGTCAGTTGTCAAATTTCTGATTAGAAAATATCTTGTGTGCAGTGGAGGGGCCAACACCAAAGGTTCAGAGTTGGTGATGGTGCCCGGTGAGTGGTGGAAGCAAGGTGAGGGGTCGACACTAATGCAGGTGTAGCATCCTTTTCTCTGCTAGCAACCCAATCGTCAACAACGGATTGGTTTGAATCCTTGAATTCTTCAAGAGCTACCCTTGACGGCTACCCCCCAGATTCCGTGAGCCCAGAGCGAATGACCGAGTCGGAGCCGGGTGTGACCCTCCGTTTTGGGGCCTTATCGCTCCTTTTGGACAGGACTAACGTGAGCACATGCTTCCGTTTCCACGGAATTTTGCGCCTTGTCTGCCGGTTCACCGCGGCAGTTCTAGTTTGAAGAATGTTTACTCCGGAAGTTCTATACAGCTACTATTGAAGCAACAAGACATGACAAAGCTCGGCGTGGCTTGACTTGGCCTCAGAGTACGGCACATCGTGTGAGGAACCCAAAGACGGGTCGAGGTGCCTTCATTCATTCGGCACTCGGGCAGGAATCAGCTCTTCCTCCCCCCTAGTCGGCACATCCTTCGTAATCTATCACATTTCATCTTTCCGGAAAGTGTGGATCTGATAAGACGGCTTCGGCGCATCACCCGCCCGCCCCCTGATCTTCAAGGTGACCGCTGGAAGGGACCTATCTGTGGCCCAGCCACTGCCATCTGATTTCTTGCATATTGCAGAGTGGCAGCGGCGCGTTCTATTGCAACTTCAAGACCATCTGCCAGGTTCATGAGGCTTCTCAACCAGCGGTAACGATCTGCAACGTTGCAAGTGAAGCAGGACGGAGATTGAGTACGTTGCGATCCGCCATGACCAACGAACCACCGTACAATATATCCCGACAGGAAATTCTGAAAGACCATCTGCCTACTACGATACTTCCGGTCGCTTCCCGTCGTTGAAGTTTGACTGGTTGAAGTAGAGCTCCGGATCGGTCCGCATGTTACATGCTAAGCGACTGACACAGAGGCCCCTGACTCCGGCAATCTGGCATAGGCGAGGGAGTGCAACAATTGGGCCAAGCTCAAGATTGCTTTGGAGCATGATTGGGCCCCATGCTGCAAAGCACGCGGGGATTAGGTGTTGTATTAAGATATTCTATCACATCTCAAGTTGCTTTCGCAGGTGCCTCCAGAGAGTTGCGAGTCTTTCTATCCACATTGTCCTGCCTGGACTCCACCGCCGAGTCATGTTTGACTGAAGATTGCGTTTGCTGGCGTACAGAAGATTCAAGGCCGGCATTTTCACTCGAAGGACTGGCGGTGCCCGAGCCCTCTCCCATACCCTCTTGCTTCTCGGCTAGCTCTGCCTCCGCTCGTCTGATCCTTCTACACCTCATGGCAGCCCAGACAGTCAGGCCGAGGACAATCAGCGCAGACACGCCGACACCGACGCCTATTCCGATCTTGGCGCCATTCGACAGGCCGGAATACTTGTAGGACCCATCGTAGTTTTCGTCGCCTGACCCTGAGCCGCAGTCTGTCGAAGTCGAGTATTGGGCGCACCCGGCTGAACTCCCGCTAGCGCGGGTGGATTCGGGGATTTCCGCCGCGTAGCTGGGAAAGGCGACGATTTCCTCAACAGCAGTGCTGCCAAACTTGGTTTTCCCGATAGCCATCTCCTCGTTTGCGAGATCAAACACCATGTAGGCGCGCTTCAGCATCAGGCCGCCCAAGGAGTAAGTGTGACTGTAGCTGCTTGAGCTGCTAGAGCCGGTCGAGTTGTAAGACTGCACCCCGAAAAGGCAGTGTTCCGTGGCCGACTCTGTGTCCCAAGACCACTTTCCTGAAGACCACACATCCTCTGGGATAACGAGGTCGGATACCGGCACCTGAAGGAGTGGCCCGTCGGAACCGTAGAGCTGAATGGCCAGCTGGGCTGTCGACGTGTTTGTTGAACATGGCACCACGTAGCTTTGCTCGGACTCATACCATGCCGCACCTGCGATCCGGTAGATATCCTGAGCCAAGTCGTCAGGGAGCCAGGATGCGATGCTGTGAGGAGCGATGAGAACCTTGGGCTTGTCCATGTAGTATGTCCCGAGATTTCCCAAAGGTTGAAGAGCCTCAGAGGAAGACTTGCTACCGTTGACAGAGTAGATGGTAGTATCAAACACTTTTTGAGACGAGAAACTAGTGTCGATCGGGAAGCGGATGAGAGGCCCCTCAATCTTGGACTTGTCGATCGCACCGAGAAGGAGGTTCCCGGACGCGGCAGTGTCGTCGTCAAGCCATAGGCTGTATGCTGTAGACCGGATCTGCCCATCCGCGAGCAGGTGGTCTGGAACCGTGGGAAGACCATCTGTGAGGCTTGAACTGGAGCTGTAGCTAACAACGTATGCACTTGTGTTGAATCCGAGCCCCAGGACACCGATGGAGGTATCAGCCGTGGTGACCAAGCCCATGTTGACTTTTTCCAGGTTATTGTCGCCGATGCCAAGGGTCTCGCTCATGACCTTGCCATACGCGTAACCCTCCGTGTAGCTAGTCATGAAGTCCTTGGTGCCCGGATTGACGTAACTTGACGACTCGTTGGCCGCGAAGGAGCCGTACTTGCACCATCCATAACTGACCGAATATCCGTCTTGATCGCAATAGTCTCCGTCGGGGATCCATGTCTCGCCGGCTTGAATCGTGAGCATCAACGATAGTTCCTGTGGGGGGGGTGCCGACGGTTACGTTGACGAGATAGACCGTGTCTGCCGTGAAAAAGCCAACCGCGGAGGTGGAACGTCGCTCCTCGGTGCTTCTTCTGCTGCCCCCAAAAGTCGGATGCGATTGACGTGTGAATGGTAGACGGACTTGCGCTGAGGCCGCAGAGGCGCCGGCGGCCACAGCCAAGAGAGCAGACGCTCTCATGTTCGGACGAAAGATTGGGGAAAGGAGTGACGGTAACGTAACAGAAGACGCATGGCGAAGAAGGAAGAGAAGGAGAAAGGAACAGCAAATTTACTGGCGAGAGTTTTCGGTTAATGCATGAGGGTGCGGCGCAGGATGCGGCACAGCAGTCTTTCTCGTAGGCAGCAGAGCGTTCGAGTTGGATCACAAACACCGACGGATCACCAAGAAGCAGCGCTGCCGCAAGTGCAAGTCACTTGGCAAGTAATACAAGCCAATCGGCCAAGTTGACGCTATCGCCACCACCTAAGTAAGCAATTTTACACCCCTCGATTGAATTATTAAACTTGATATCTTATATATAAATAGCTAACTAATAGGAGGCTATATATTAGCTCTAGCCCTACTTATATAGGTATATGAGGGTATATAAGGGTATATGAGGGTATACGTGAGGGCATATTATAGGTAGAGTAGGGGCTATAGGAATTGACTTAACTAACTTGTAAGTTAGCTAATAATTAAAGCCTAAGGGGAAGAAATACTAAGTTGATAAGTATAGGGGTCAAAATTAACTTGCTTATACTTGCGGCAGCGCTGCCACGAAGTTGACAGGGGCTAAGCGACATTACAAGGTGGGACCTCTGCCAAGTACGGTTTTGTTGATTGCAGCATTGAAGGCTGGAGCAATTGAGATCCTCAGGAACCAACGCGAACTGTCTGGATGCGAAGCGTGTTACATCTTGGCTTCCATGAAATGTTAAGCTATGCTTTGGACCGAGGAGGCTCCTGGAGGAGTTGTTTCAGTTCGCCAAAGCGCCTTCAGGATGTCCTCTGACTTGTTTCCCTCCCAGTCTTTGCGCGACTCGTTACCAACTTCGCCCTTCTCATCACGGCCATGAGGTCCGGGCCAGGGCCACCTGAAAAAGCCAGCGCCGGAGGGGTCTCAGTGGCTTCGGAGCTTCATGCCGCCCTTGAGCTGCTCCGAAGCCCGGTTACCGCCGGCGATGCCGTAGCTAACGATGAGCACCGGCTTCCCAATCTACTCATGGTACAGATAGTCGACCGCATTTTCTGGCATCGCCACCCAGACCGTAGTCATACGCGGGAATGACAAAGATGTAGCCCTCGTCTTGGTGATGTCGTTGCTCCATGCGATGCTAGGGGCACGCTGGAAACTGCCGAGGGCGGGCACTTGAGCAGGAAGAATCAAAGACGGGCAGGTTGAAGCTGGCAACGTCAGCGTTGAGAACATCGATGTCGCTATCCAGGACGTTCTTTTTGGTTTTGTTTGCTGCCATTTCTGCGACCTCTGGCCCAATTTCAGGAGTTCGAGTGCTAGTTGTGATCACGGTAACTTTCTTTGCAACGCTCATCTTTGCGAAGGTTGCTCAGGAGACGGTTTCAATGCCAGGTGGAAAATTGATAACACTCTACTTAAAGCGATAGGAAAGTTTATGTTTGTATTTATCTGTTGTAGCCATTAACTTCAGCTTTAGAATCTCCTCTACTTTTATTATAAGCCACGTCGGCCTTACTCACAAAGGCGCACCGCTGGGGTAGGCGCAGCAGCCTATATTCCGAATCATATTCCTCATATGTACTGACTTGCAAGGGTCTAGTGAAATTCTGCTACTGAAACTTCGTGTCACCACGAACTGCTCGGCCAAGAAACAGTGTCATTCGGCCACCCGTAGGTGCTGGACCGGGTTGTTAGATCATCTTCGCGGCAAGGAACGCCCGCGCGCATATTACAGGGTCTATGAGTACGCAGGCTTTGCGAGAGGTCGCACTTGATTTGGCCCACAGCTGGAGCTACCAATTCATGGCTGGATCAACTAGCTTTGGCTCCTTTTGTTTGGTTTCAAAGCTGTTCAAGTTTGGGTGCTTACCCCCCGTGCGGGCGCGCCTATCTGGCTACACAGATCGGGGTCAGGTGACGCGAAGCAGCGCCGGCGAGGGGAAAAGCGCGATGAGACGCGCGGTCAGCGGTCAGAACGCTAAATTTACCCCAACAATCCAGGCCTCTATGCTCGTGCAACTGGCAGCACTTGGAGCAGGTGATCATTTTGCAGCGGGGAAAATCGCCTCATTCTCTCCCAGCTCATAGTCCACTTGCCTATCCACCGACATGCATGTGTGGCCCACCAACCAAGATCGGGTTTGCAAAGCCTCGGTGGCTCAGTGGTAAAGCGTCTCACTCGTAATGAGAAGATCGGGCGTTCGATTCGCCCTCGAGGCAGCCTTCACGTTTTGTTTTGCGGCATGGCAGCTGATAGTCTAACTGTATGAGGAACCAATCTGCTTGTTGCTGCGATGCAACGGCACAAGTTCAAACGGGAGCGAGGTTATAAGCTCACCTGTCTTATTCTATAACGGAAATGATTACTGCAGTAAACTCTATAGGTAACGTAAGGTACACACACATTGCACCTCTTCAGCAACCACTATCACTTATTGAGTGATCCGCAGCTATGCTCAATGCACCTCTGAGAGCAAGATACTGCAAACGCAGGCCGTCATTCTCGCGGCAGCGAAGGACCTCAAATGGAGATGAATAACCAACTTTTAATCAGCATGACAGTGTTACATCGCCTACTCGCCTCGCAAAGCTTCGTGCCGCAAAGGTCTTCATTTAATAATCCCATCTCAGCTTCTCAGGCAATAAGCTATTCAAAGTATTAGCACGCGAAGTGGGATACCATCGGGCGATAGTCTCAGCGCAGCTTTTCAGCTTTGATTTAGCAAAGTCAGCCCCGCTCTAGAATCTGGCTCTCTATATTATGCTTTAATAAAGTTAGTAATAAATATTAGAAGAATCTGATATTCTCTAAGAGACTAATCAGCTAGCCTCAGTCTTTGATTAGATGCCGAACCAAACTGAGATAAAATAACTAGCTATTTACTATCCTATAGCAGCTATTTAGCATCTCCTATTCCAGACCTCTCTGCAAAGGTCTTTATTTAATAATCGCATCTCGGCTTCTCAGGCAATAAGCTATTCAAAGTATTAGCACGCGAAGTGGGATACCATCGGGCGATAGTCTCAGCGCAGCTTTTCGGCTTTGATTCGGCAAAGTCGGCCCCCGGCGCTCCGGAATCTGGCTCTCCGCGTCATGCTTCAATAAAGTTAGCGACGAACATTGGAAGAATCTGATGTTCTCCAAGAGACTGATCGGCCGGCCTCGGTCTTCGATCGGACGCCGAACCGAACTGAGATAAAATGACTTGCTGTTTACTGTCCCGTAGCAGCTGTTCAGCGTCTCCCATTCCAGACCTCTTCCTACATTTACGGTTACCATGGTGAGGATTGTCGCCGCTGAAGAACATTTCAACTCACCCGCCTTTGAAGGCAAGGTTCCGACCAATTATCCTGGGTTTGGTTACCCGGTGGATAAACTACGGGATGTTGGGGAAGGCCGCATTGCTGATATGGACCGCACCGGGATTACCACCCAAGTCAGACTTTCTGGTTTTGTTGCACTGCCAGCCTGAATATCTCTGATAACGGCGCAGGTCCTCTCTCAAACGGTCTACGACGTCAACGATGTTGAGAGCTGCAAGAGAACGAATGACGAGCTGCACGCAGCCGTCCAAAAGCACCCGAAACGATTTGCCGCGTTTGCTTGCCTGCCAACTGCGCATCCCCACCAAGCAGTGACGGAGCTCGAACGCAGTGTCAAAGAATTGGGACTCAAGGGTGCTCTCATCAACAACACGGTCGACGGAGATTTCTTGGACAACTCGAAGTATTACCCCATCTTTGCGGCCGCCGCGGAGCTCGGGGTCCCCATCTACATCCATCCCAGCTTTCCGACTCCCGCTCTTCGTGAGACCTTGTTCAGCGGCAATACTCTCGACCCCGCGGCGACATTCCAACTTTCTACGGGCGCCTGGGGATGGCATTCCGAGGTTGGGCTGACGGTCGTCAGGCTGATGGCCTCGGGGCTGTTCGAAAAGCTCCCGAACATCCAGCTCATCATCGGTCACGGAGGCGAGATGGTCCCTGTCATGATCGGCCGCATCGCCGACACACTGGGGAAGTGGATGGCTCACGCCGGATACTCCAAAGGGCCCGTGGAGTGTTTTCGCGCACATTTCTACGTCACGACCAGCGGCATGTTTACGACGACGCCGCTGAAGACTTTGGTGGACGTCATGCCTATGGATCGGATATGCTTTTCTGTGGACTACCCGTACGCCTCAAATGACGACGGGAAACGTCTCATTGACAGCATTGACTTCTTTACGGAAGAACAAATGGATCTGTTCATCCACGGGAATCTCGATCGCTTGTTGAGACTCGATGAACATTCATCGTAGTGTTTCTCCTTTAAACGGCGGAGGAACGGTTTCTCGTCATTAGCCAATTTGACTTCAATGTGTTATTCAGAGGGACCGAAGTTTAGCTTATGGCAGATCTTGTTGAACCCGATATTTCTTCAGAACCACGCAGTATCAGATATTTCTCCCTGTAGTAAATGCTACGCAGCACTCACTAATATCATACGGTAGATACAACGGGTAATAATGATTTTGCATTAGCACGGCCTCAATACCATCAGCAAATATGCCTTGCTTGGCAAGCAGTGGGTTTCTCTAGCTCTTGTTAGCATCTTCGGGGTTCACATCAGCTGCGACGGAACTACGGATCATGTCGCACAAAGTATGCATACGGCCCCTTCGATGATTAAACAGTAGTAAGAGGTACTTATTGATGCCTCTTAACTGCTATCTGTACATCCGAAATGGTATGCGCTCTTCCCTGATACAGCCTGATACACCACACGCGAGTTCTATAACCGAAGGGGCCCAACTACTTAATGTAATCTGATCTGGTCTTCACCTGGATTCGAGATAGCAAGACTAGTAAACGAAACCCACCCTTCCGACGGCCTACTATGCGATAATTCAGTATCACGGAAGCAGTCAGCGGCATCCACACGGTGCCGCTATCGCGACTTGATTTGAGAACTCGAGTTGATCAAAGCAACACCGACAACGCCTTCGTGCAAAGGAACGAAATGACCTGGACAGACGCAGACATAGACATCTATGCATAGAATATAGGCGATTGCAACATGGATCGACACGGAAGTTTGGCATCTTCTCGTTGCTTCATTCACATGGAACTAAAGCATTCGGCATCTCGCGATAAAGGCACTCCTGCCGATTGCACATTACCCCGGATTTTCTCGAGCTGAAGATCCAACCGACATGACTCGCATTCCTCGCTTTGACGTCATCAACGCGAACTGAAGGAACACAATCTGAGTTCGAACAAGCATCCAATTGCTGATGAATCGAGGTCCCCCGCACAACAGGAGACCCACAAACATTAGTCTTTGTGTTTAAGTAGCGGCCTGAATCGGCTTTCTGGGGAAAGATCTGCGTGAAGATAAGCGGAAAACCCGCGACGGACCTAAGAACTCCTGTCGTTTTCCCCCCCAGCACATTCGCAGCCTCGATTCCGAACCGCTCTCGACAGTTCGGCGGTGTCAGATCGCTCCGTCCGACGACAGTATGGGCCCCGACCCTGACGCGACGGCGGAGGCCGCGACACCACAGTCGAACCGCGCCGGATCCGCTTCGGCGCAGAAGCGCGCCGCGCCCGCGCCCGGCGACGGCCAGCGGTCGAAACGCGCAAAGTACACGCCCGTCGCATGGTACGAATCGACTGGAAGATCCGCTGGTGGCCTTTGGACGTCGGCTAACCACAACACTACTGCTACAGCAACGAGTGTAAGAAGCGCAAACTCAAATGCATCAAAGAGGACCACCAGACGGTGTGTCGGAGATGTCTTTGCAACGGTGCCGAGTGCGTCTTCGTCCCTGGGCCGCAGCAGACTCCTTCGAAGGACAAGGACAGAGACACCGCACAGGAGAGAGAGGATCTCAACCCGTATGGTACCGTAGTCACCAACGGAGTCTTCGACTACTGACATCTAAAACATGTAGATCTCAACAAAAGAATCTCAGCGACGAGGTAGCTGCTCTCCGGGAGCAGGTTGCTACGTTGACATCGTCGCTCCGAGAACTCAGTGGCAGAGTTGCACACATCAACACTCGATCGCCTGCAACCCTCGGCGGACCGCAGCATCCAAGCCCTCTCTATACGAGCGAGTCCAACAGGCGGCCCAGTGACCCGCGAGAGCCCCAGTTCGTCGGACCTACCCGGTCGGCCTTTAGCCTCCGCATTGCAGAAACGTCCCTTACTCGGATGCGCATCCAGACCGGCGACGACGAGCCCACCAGCAGATCTGCATCCCCGCCGGCGTCCCCGAGGGCGTCGTCGGAAGCTTCGGACGATCAGGCAGTCTCTTTTCAAAGGGACACGGATTGTCTCCTGACCATGGACTTTGACGAGATCATTCGACTTCTTGATGCTTACTTGGAGGAAGTCGAATCCGTCCACCCATTCACCAACATCAAAGATGTCTCATCAAACCTGCCGCACATACTCTATTTCGCCAGACATTCCCAAAATCTGCCTGCAGACCCCAACTTGCCTGAAGAACGGCCCAAGATAGAAGACAAGGATGTGCAGCTTGCCAAAGTGGCGATTGCAATATCGATAGTCATGGAGGCTCAAGGGCAGAATGCCATCAGTACCAAGCTTATCAACTCGGTGGAGCCCGTTGTATGTCGGGTCTCCGGAGAGGCGTTTATCGATCTGAAGGAATTGCAAATCATGACGATGCTGGTATGTCGCAATCATATGCTCCTCAGCACCTCCTTTATGCAACTCATGTACTGATCTTCTCCCAGAGTCTGTACTGGTTTCACTGCGGCGAAGAGCTGCTGGCTTGGAGGGCTATAGGCATCTCTGGTCGGGAATGCCTGGAGATCGGGCTGCATCGGCGAGCCATCCTCCTAGACAATTTCAAAGACCCGAAACAACGTGACTTGGCTGTTCGGTGCTTCTGGTGTGTCTACGTCCTGGACCGGCGATGGAGTTTTGGGACTAGTCTCTCGTTCGGCCTCATTGATAGAGACATCGATCCCGAGTTACCTGAGCCGGTAAGAATCTTCCCTGCTCGCGTTATCATGGCGTATCAAGACACTTTGCTGACACTTCGTCTCGAAGGGAGAGAACTACCCATATCTTAGATGCATGGTGTCGTACGGCAGGCTTTGCTCCAAAGTCTGGGAGGCCTTGCCACCATTTGAATCGCCTTCTCAATTCATACCGAAAGACACCGTGGCTTTTCTGGACTTCATGACGCAGAACTGGCTCAACTCGATACCCGAAGACCTTCAGATCCGCCACCCACGACTTGGCTTGGCACCTAGGACCCAGCCGAGGAGTATGCACCGTCTTCGATCGCTTTTGTACCTGCGTGGAAACCACATGCGGACGCTAATACACCGACACCACGTACTGAGCACCGCAAGTATCAGAGCGGACATCCAGAGCGCGAAGCTCGTGACGGAGATCGCCCTAGACACGATTCAGGTCTTGGTCCATCTCAACGACACGAGCGATATCTACGCACGACAGCAACATGCGTTCAACTATTTTCTGATGAGCGCACTTGCCGTTATTCTCCTGGCAGTGTGTCATGCGCCGGGGATTTTCACCGAGCCGTGCAAGGAGAGCTTCCTCAAAGCCGTTCAGCTGATCAAGAGTCTCTCGCGCCACGGGCATGCCAGCCGCAGGTTGTGGAAGACCATTCGGGGTCTACTCCCAGGCGTCCAGTCACTAGGTCTCCGAAGCGACGCGGAAAAAATCGACGCGCCCCAGGCGGCCGAAGGCGGGGATCGGAACACGGCCGAGACCCGGCCGGACGACCCGCATTTAAACCCAGGCCACACCGAACGCCATGACAGGCGACCGGATAACCCATGGGATGCCTACGACACCAGCCCGCTTACAAACGGCTCGATCCCTGATATGTTCAACATGGGGAATGATCTGATGAACCTTTTTGACGCTTTCGGCCAAGCCAATCCCGGCCATCCCGCACCCCCGGATTTCCCGGTTGGCTTCTTCGGAGTCAACGAGCATGGAATGTCTCTGGGAGACCCCGACGAAATCTCCCGGCGTTTCCAGGGACTTATTTGAACAAAGCTCACTCAGTATTGTGGCATAAAACTCGGCATCTATCCGTCAGGGGTAAAAATGTTCCAATCTAATTAATCCTATCTCGATCTTCTCCGTCAGGCCGTTCTTCATGAATTAAACATCGATGTCAGCAGGCACAGATATACCCGTGACCACGCTGCCATCTACTACCGGCACTTCGAACTTTTTACGTCCGAATGAAACGTAGTAGACGATTCCGAAGCAAAGCCAACCGACCATCACCACAATGGAATAGTTCATGTTTTGTGGCGTTACGGGCATTGCCGAGGGGAACGTACTGAAGATGATCACCACAACCATCCAGATGAGGCTGACCACGTTCAGGACAGGTCCCAGAACAGGTCCAAGCTTGAAGGGTCCATAGTCAGACCGGCTCAGGTTCTTTCGACCATACACCACCATATATACGATGGGGATGATGTAGCTCGAGTACATGCCGATGATGGCCATCGACAGGATCGCGCTGAACGCCGTTGTGTTGCCGAGGTAGATGAAGCCAAGTAGCATCTGCAAGACTGTGACGAGCATGATAGAAAAGACGGGTATTTGCTGGTGCTTATTAACCGTGCTGAGATACTGATCATACGGCGTGGCCCTGTCACGAGCAAAAGCCCACAATGTTCGCGAAGTTGAGGTGATGCCGGCAACGGTGGCAGCAATGGCGATGAGGACAATGACAAGTGACATGACGGTGGCGCCGCTGTGAGACTTTGTCACGTCGAGGAAGATTTGCATAAATGGGTATCCGGTCGGGGTCGAAAGGAGGGCGTCGAGGGGGCCCGTCGAGAAGAGCAGAACGGTGCCGTAGATGAGACCCATGATGCCATTTACAACCACGCTTCCTACCATGGCAATGGGTACATCGCGGCTCGCATTAGGTAGTTCCTCGGCCAAGTGGCATGCGGCGTCGTAGCTGGCACAGTTTGTTAAAGAGAGCCCGGGGCAGTAGTTGAGGTTCTCTTACCCAAGATAAGGAAAGACAGCACTAATAAGCCCGACGAGCCAGGAGACTCCGTCGCTTTCCCAGCCGCTAGAGTTGGTGAACTCTGTGAAAACGAAAGATGCGGTGTTCTTGGGTGCCATAACCCCCAGAACAACCAAGATGGCAATGAAGCCCGTCCCGTGAAGTACGCCTGGCAAGTTTGGGTGAGTGGATTGGGTTTGCGACCACCGAGGGGGAGTCATACTAGACTTTACGTACCAGATAAAAGGTTGGCTGTGGGCAGGAGTCTGTGGCCCCAGACGTTCATCAACATTCCGTAGACTAGTATAGCCCAGTAGAACAACATGCCCTGCCACCTTGCTGGGATGTAAGAGTCATCGTTAAGAATGATGAGAGACTGGACTTGGAGACCGGCCGCAAAGGCGGAGGAGGATGTCAGAACAACTTGCCCTCCCACGGAAATCCAACCGGTTGTAAACGCTGCGGCAGATCGGGTCGATGGTGGGCACAAGGCCGCAACCCAGTGGTACTGTCCTGAGAAAAGTTTGTATCAGTGATAGCACAATCAAATGACTGACGGGCGCAGGTAGTTAGGTCTTTACCTCCTGCGGTAGGGTAGATGGAAGCAATCTCTCCCAGTGAGGATGCGATACAGATTGTGCAAATGGTCGAAAGTACGCTGGGCCCAGGTTTAGTCCCTCTGAGCTTTGACTCAGTCACCAACTTCAACTTACAGATTGTAGAACAAGCACGGCGCTCCGCCGCTGACGAGAGCCGGTGCAACGACGGTTGACAACGCCTCCCATGTTGCCACCAGACACAGACACAGTGCACCCAACGCAGGCAACGAGAATTGTCTCTTCAACTCCTGCGCATGGCCGAGTTGAGCAAGGCGTAAGTCGTCACCCGTGAAAAGCTCCCCCTGGGTCTGGGAGTCAACTCTTCTTAGAGTGGCCGTGTCTTTCTTCATGTCGTTTTCCATTATTCAGAACAAGGATGGGACAACCGACACGCGAGAGTTGTCGTCTTACAGTCGTACGATTTACCAACCTGATCCCCGGGTTGTCGGGAGCATCCTTCGTTATGTACGTTCATGCCTACTCAAAGTTTCCTTTGATCTTATCACCAAAACGTCCAGACTCCAAAACCTGCAAGCCTCTCCCGAATGGAGACGATATCCGTATGGCGGCACTGCTGCAAGGTGTACGGCATCTTATCTTCAACAGAACGCCCAATCATTCGCGGCATGGTAATCAATGGCCAATTGCGAGAGCTTCCCAGGATCTCTTAGTGCCCTCGGCTTTTGATCAACCAACCTTTGTAAATGCCTTATCTTGGCCGGGGTTGAAGATAAGAACATCACGGGGGCCACCGGACTTGAATCGGAGGAGTTCCGACGTTCCGATCTGTTCCGAGTGTCGCTTTCGGAACGTCTTCCGACCAGCAGCCAACCCCAACTCTTTGACCATTCGATGGCCCAAACTTGCGGAACGTGAAGCCAGTGTGTCAAATCACAGAGAGCCAAGTTGGCTGCACTCGTTCCGACAGCTGCCCGCATTCTTCATAAAGGCGCAATCTTGCTCAGTCTCGACAACGACCATTGGAAACCATCATCGGACGCCCCCCCAATCCTTCATCGCCTTGTTACGAATACCCTACATCCCACAATGGCATTCTTTCCGCACCCCTTGTCTGCTCTGTCTGTTGAGGAGACGAACAGGGCCCGAGATATCGTCCTCGCTGCTCACCCTGGCTCGGTTCTGGACTTCAGGCAGAACTACCTCTGGGAGCCGCCAAAGGCCGAGGTTCTGAAGTTTCTCGAGCTAGAGCATTCCGGCACACTCACACCCTCGTCACCGAGACCGGCGAGATGTGCTCAGGTCTTCTACGATGTGATTGGAGGCGCCCACAAGGCGCAGTACTACGAGTCGATCGTGGATTTACGCCTCGGTAGGATCGTTGACCAGAAGCTTATTGGCTCTGAGCATCACGCGAGCTTGACCATGTACGTCTGATGCCTCACTCCCCTCCCCCACGCGCCTGATGGGGTGAATGCGACGCTGATTCCCCGTCAAGTTACGACTTTCAGACTCTGACCGATGCTGTCCATCGCTCTCCGCTGTTCAAGGAGAAGATTGCAGAGCTGAAGCTGCCAGAGGGCTTCGAGGTCATTGTCGAGCCGTGGCCATACGGCTCTCCCGATGCTGCGGATGGCAACATCCGCTATTTCCAAGCCCTCATTTTCGCTCGTGACACCCGGAGCGGCAACCCAGACTCCAACTTCTATGCCTACCCCCTGCCTCTGGCCCCTGTCATGGATGCGCACAAGAAGGAGATTGTGCGCATTGACGAGCTCGCTACCGGTGGCAAGGGTGATGGTCTGCAGGGCAGGACTCATGCTCCTACCGTCATTGACCACTGCCGGGCGAGCGAGTACGTCCCCGAGCTGCTGCCAGGCGGTACTCGCAAGGACCTCAAGCCCTTGACGGTCCAGCAGCCTGAAGGTCCTAGTTTCTCTGTCACGGACGGTAACTTGATCGAGTGGCAGAAGTGGCGCATGCGTGTGACGTTCAACCCTCGCGAGGGTGCTGTTATCCACGATGTCCGTTACGATGGCCGCCCAGTTGTGTACCGCCTGAGTATGAGTGACATGGTATGTATCTGCAACGCGTTAACCGACGGATGGTTCATAGGGATGCGCTTACTGACTGTCGAATGATTAGACTGTGCCCTATGCTGACCCTCGCCCGCCTTTCCACCGCAAGCAAGCCTTTGACTTTGGCGATGGTGGCTTGGGCAACGCTGTCAACAACCTGACTCTCGGCTGCGACTGCTTGGGCGTCATTAAGGCATGTCTTCGATCCACATCTCCTCCTCATGTCTATCCCTCACTTACAGTAACCGATAGTACTTCGATGGTGTTCTCATCGACGATAAGGGTGCGGCGGTTGAAACCAAGAACGTCATCTGTCTCCACGAGCAGGATAACGGCATCAACTGGAAGCACACAAATTGGCGCACCGGCCGCGCGGTCGTGACCCGACGCCGCGAGCTCGTCGTCCAGTTCATCATCACACTCGCCAACTACGAGTACATCTTCAACTTCAAGTTCGACCAAGCCGCCGGCATCGTCGTCGAGGCCCGCGCCACGGGCATTGTCTCAGTAGTCAACATCGACCCGGGCAAGACCAGCGCGTGGGGCAATGTCGTGAGCCCCGGCGCCTTGGCGCAGAACCACCAACACATTTTCTGCGTCCGCATTGATCCCTCCATCGACGGCAACGAGAACACCGTCGTGCAGGAGGAGAGCCTGCCGCTGCGGATGGACCAGCGGACCAACCCGCACGGTAACCTCTACGAGGTCCGGCAGACGCCGATTACCACCTCGGCAGGGCTCGACGCAGCGCCGATGAACAACCGGGTCTTCAAGATCCAGAACCTCAAGAAGCCCAACCCCATCACCGGTAAGCCTGTCGGCTACAAGATCACGCCGCCCGCGACACAGTTACTGCTCGCAGATCCCAACAGCGTCCAGTCCAAGCGTGCTCTGTTCGCCCGTCATCACCTCTGGGTCACCAGGTACAAGGACCACGAGTTCTTTGCTGGAGGCCGCTATACCCTCCTGAGCAAGCTCGAGGTGGGCGGCGTCAAGGATGCCGCCGACCGGAATGAGGACGTGCTCAACCAGGACGTCGTGCTTTGGAGTGTTTTTGGCCTGACGCACAACCCTCGCATTGAGGATTGGCCTGTCATGTACGTTACAAGACCTGATTGCAAAACCTTTCGAGACTTCCAGAGAGCTAACTAGTACCAGGCCTGTTGAGATGCTGCAGCTGCACATCACGCCTTCCGACTTCTTCACTGGTAACCCTGCGCTAGATGTGCCATCAAACAAGGACATTGGATCCAAGTTGACGTCTGGTTGCTGTGCAAAAGAGGAATTGCCCATTCGAAGCAACTTGTAGAAATATTTAGATCGAGAATTGCTTTCTCTCGCATGAACAGCGATGTGTTACGTTAACTGGGGGCCATAGACTTGAAGACAATCTCGAACACCCATGAAGTTTGGACTCGTACACTGGCGCGAGTGATGCTTACAGATAGTGATGTGGAATGACATATCAGTTGCAATATCCGAGAGAATTAGAGGCCGTGATATGCGTTCCGCCGCAGGTGCGTCATCCTGCACATGGAAACCATGCCAAACTTGGGCAAATCTTAATGAAATTAAGCATAATCACAATAACACAAGGTTCAGAGGCTCAAAGGTTGACGAAACCTTCGATACCAACGTCAAACCTCTGTGCCTTAACTCCGATGCCCGCTATTAATAGGAAGTGAGCCTCTTACCTTACGTCCTGCATTTTACTGTCACGGCGATGAAAAGGTTCTTGAGTGTCATTTTGCGGCACAAGACGAGGACAATCAATCTACTCTAGTGTCCCTCTGAATGACGGCCCTGGTCATGTTGAGGCTTTTGGCACGGCCTACATTGCATTGATCCCGCGTGAAATCAGCGTTCGGGTCATTTCTGCAGCTCGACAGCATCTACATCCTTATCTTCATAACTCGATACTCCTCTCATGTTGCCATTATTGATGACTATCAGATTGCCCATAAGCTCTTAATCCTGAATTTTAGAACACAGGTCATATACGTAGTCAGGCGTCATCTACGCGTAGATAAGCAGGGATAACCGCTCTGATGTGGAAATCGGAAAGCCCTCGGAATGAGCAACGCGTCAACGAACCCCCACAGAGATAAGAAGTAGGGGCGCAAAGCTCGGAACGCGATCGGAATGCGTGGACGATGATGAAGCCGTTGATAGGTTTCATCGCGGGGCAGGTCAGATGCATTAGCTGTGGCGAGACTCGTGGCCGAAACCGGCAAAGATGTGACCACCCAGCGGCTTTTGATGATAAGCTTGCTTGATTCATGAACCGAAAAGTTGTTTCTCTTTAAGGGACTCGGATAATTGATCTTTTGCCATCTATCGAGGATTTTTCGCATGTCATTCAATTGCCCATTCATCCTTGATAACCGTGTTTGTCCTCCGATTGGGGCCGGCCCTGGTGACGAATCTTGAGATGAACCGGGAAACCTGCCGAGCGTACGCATCCATCAACATTATAAAGTCAAGGGCACCTCCATGAGCATGCGCTGGAACCAGACCCTTTATCGATCCCTCATATGCCTTACTAACTAGGACGTGTTGATGCCCAAGTCATCGATGCTAACCTTGGTGGCCATGCTGAGCGTCTAAACACCATAGCATCCAACGTTGAAGTCAACAGCTGCTTTGGTGCGCTGTGCAACGGTACGATTCAATGGGAAGGCATGTTGACCAAGATGTGATCCCACGAGTACTGATGACGAGGAGACCACGTGCACAATTCAGAGGAACATCCATGGTACGGTGGAATTGGGAATCAAGTTTTATTTACAGCACTTGGATCTCAGGGATTCAAGTTGAAAAATATGCCTTTCAACAGCCGCAAGGCCCGCCTTCCGTGTCAAAGCCACTGCCCCTCGTCTTTCACCGGACTGGCTCTGCAAGTCGCCCCGATACCTCTGCGTGCGTGTAGATCCTCCGCAATCTCTAAATCGACATCGCCGTGACAAAAATGGGTTTAAGCAGGGGTCTTGACGGTGATCTTGGCCGAGCCGGCACTCCGGTAAGCCTCGGTGGCAACGATCTGGTAGTCGAAAGTGGAGCCGAGGTTCATGCCAGCCTTCTTCCAGGCATTGAAGAAGTTCTGGACGGTAACGGTACCGCCAGTGCGCTTATTGTCACGGATGGCCCAGTACTGCTTGAAGGTCTTGGTGCCCTCGATGGAGGGGGCGTTGGTACGGGTGCTCTCATACAGCTTGTAGGTGCTGCCGTCGGAGGTGACGGTGCCCTTCAGGGTTCCAGCAGAACCAGGGTTGTACTCGCCGTGGTTCTCGACGATGTAGTACTCGATGAGCTGGATGGTATCAAGTCAGCTGTCGATGCTTTTGGGTCGAAAGCCTTTGGAGATGCGCGTATCTGACTTACAGGGTCCTTCATCCATCCGTAGATGCTGAGGTAGCTGTTGCCGTTGTTGACGGGGTTCCAGGTGCCGGAGTAAGTGATGGTCCTGCCGCTGCCGGTCTTCCAGCCCTTTCCACCGACCAAGTTGCCGCCAGACTTCCAGTTGACGGAGTACTCGCCGCCAGCGCCGTTGGTGTAGGTGACTTCGGAGGCACCGTCGGACCAGAAGGAGTAGAAGTAGCCGTTGCTAGTGCCCTGAGAGTTGGAGGTAGATCTCTTGATGAGGTCGGTGCCGGGGGCGGTGGCAGGGGCGGCGAGAGCGCCGACGGCGGCCATGGTGGCCGTGAAGATGGAAGCGAAGGAACGCATGTTGATCAACAAGCTGGATACGTATGTACAAAACGGGTTAAGGAACGAATGTAGTGGTCGAAATAATATGAAAAGAGTCCGGTGAAAAAGAAAGAAGAGAGTGAGAGTAGGCCATTGCGAAGTCCAGCGGTCGGCGCGGTCCCTTTTCAATCTTACTCTTGCGATCGGTTTCTCTGGGTCAGTGGGTCAATCTGTCAGGAGTGGCGATGGGACGACAGGGGAAAACGGAGATTCAAGTGCCGTTTACTATGGGTATTTCCATCTGGCATCAACATGGGGGTTTGCGCGACGGAACCGCCTTGCCCAGAATAAACGAATTCCGACCCACGAGGATAGCATTCTCAGGCCGGTGGAACTCCTACCGTTGGAGTTCCCTGTGGGAGCTCTGGCGATTTTGGCCAGCTATGTCCCACCTTTACGAGCATTTCGGAGGGCGACTTTCCCAAAGTGCTCGAGAGTGACGGTCGAGATGGAACGAGGAGGAGCTTTGCGGTTCCGCCAATGGACTCGTCGGGCTTAGGTCAGGAGTCGGATTGAGTGCCACGAGGTCGGGTGTAAATGAACCAAGCCGGGGCCGATGTTGCATGATCCTTGTCCCTGCTCTCCGCAATTTACGCAGGGGGAACTGTCCGGCTCTGCGGCCGAGCTGCGAGCTTGGACAAGTAAGCATGTCCGCCCCCTATTTAACTGGCCAAGTCGGCCCCGGGTCGTGTTCATCCAGCACAATGTCATTCGAGGTGATCCCGGAGGACATGGCCCGTCCGTTCAAGGCTCGGGGTGTTCGTGCTGGCTGCGGGCCGCCGACAACTCAGGAGTGAAGTTGGACAAACCTCGAATTGACGGTCAGCACAATGCTGGCTGGGAACTGCCTTTTAAGCGGCTGCTGGAATCGATTGGCGATAACTGGGCTGGAGGAGTCTGGGTGGTTGCTTTCTGCCAGGTCTCATGGTGATGAACGTAGATGAAATGTCGAATGACTCAGCTACGAACACCCGGTGATGGTGTCATTCGAGACGTCTGCGGGTGCCAGCTGGGTACCGATAAGTCCAATACCGAGATTGAGATGGAATGTCCCGCCGTCCGCGTTTAGCCAATCTTGAATCTCCACAAATGCCGACCCAAATCTTCCCCTAAGTTGAATATTGTTCTGATACTTGCTCTTTTGCAAGTTCGAGTGGAAAGTAGACCAGAGGCGACCCAAGAGCCTCTCGACTGCTTGAGTCGAGATCGGCTCGAGGGAGACGACAATTGCGTCCACATCGTAGGGCATCGCAATGTGTTCACCCACCACTGCGGTGATGAGGCGATGAGGCCTTGAACTTGGCGTCCTGTTAACATGTCACGCGTAGCCGCTGGGCTCTGTTCTGATCCCAACCCCAGCCAGACTTGCTCTCTTGCGGAACGTGAGTAACGGTTGTACAGCCATCATGATAATACGCTGCCACCCGGTGTGCTCAGGATCGCCACCCCGCGAAGGCCTCTCCCGGCGGCGATCTTTGGTCTGCAACATATTCCAGTGCGTGGCCGTCTGCCCAGGTCCCCTCCCTCACGCAACGGCACGCCTTAGCCCGGCGCTTGAGATGATCAACTGATGCCATCGAGCCACAACCAGCCAATCCAAGTTATGAACAATCATTCCGCTGACCTAAGCAGAGCACCAAGCTTGCGTTAGTGGTCATAAGCGAGAGACCCTGACTTACACAAGGGGAGCTTAGCCTGCATCACCCCCGCATTCAGGCGCGTCCAGAACGTGCTCCCCTTCCGGAGAACTCAAACAAGACACCGGACGACCAGACGTCGGTGCAGCCAGTGGCACCACCCTTTGCCCATTCGTAGTCGCCTGCCCCCTTTGTTGTATGTACTCTTTTGGAGGCATACTGCTGTCATGCCTCCTCCTCATCAGACCAGCCTCGCGTTTCGACGAAGTGCGGGGTCCTTCGACCGCACACCGGCGTTGCTGCGGTTGAGTCCGTGGCAGAACCCGACTGTTCGGAGTCATCGTCGGCCTTTTGAGATATGCCGGGGGTGTCGTCAATCAGGAGGCTCATTGAATCAACCTAGAAGATTCCCAAATACTGGCTGGCTACTACGCAGTACTCTAGCCTTGCAGCCGACGAGATGACGTTGTCAAACGGCCTTCCGCGGTCCAAGGCCTGCAGGGCGCACGCGACGGCGCACCTGAAGGAGGTTATCACACCAGAGCTTCTCGAAAAGCTTCGGCGGTTTTGGTTCAAGCACTTGGACACCGAGGAGGCCTTCATCTTACCGCAAAGGAAGCAGATGGGGCGGTGGTTCTTCTCGGATGCCGACTTTGGCGAAGCGTGCACGTCGGTATAAGCCCGGGCCCCCCGTTCCCAGGCTGTTGTCGCTGACTCGTACACCAGAAGAAGGTTCCGTCCGGCGCTTGAAGCCCTGAGGTCCTCGAGGGCGACCACGAAAGACATCATCGCCATCGTGAGGCCCATTACGCCGCTCCAGTGGCTAAGCTTAGTCTTGCTGCTGGACCAGATCCCGCGGAGCTGCTATCGCGGCACGGAATCCTCCGTCGTCTTCAAGTTCTTCGATCCCATCGCCCGGGATATCGCGAACCACGCCATCGCGGCTGGCGCAGCGACGCACGGCCGGACCAAGTATCGGGTGGCCTACCGCATGTGGTTCTATCTCCCGCTCATGCACTCAGAGGACCTCGCCCTTCACGACTTGGCGCTGAAGCATTACAAGCAGATGAAAGACGACTTTGAGCAGCTCATGACTGAAGATGGGTCTGCCGGTGACGACGACAGACGGAAATGCTGGGGTGTATTGGCGGTCCAAAAGGAAACGGCGAGGGACTTGCTGGACACCAACTATGATTATGAGATGAAGCATCGAGACATCATTGCCCAGTTCGGAAGGTATCCTC
Source organism: Colletotrichum sansevieriae (assembly GCA_026260285.1). Classification (NCBI taxonomy): domain Eukaryota; kingdom Fungi; phylum Ascomycota; class Sordariomycetes; order Glomerellales; family Glomerellaceae; genus Colletotrichum; species Colletotrichum sansevieriae. The sequence continues at coordinate 22,747 of JAOQIF010000549.1, read as the reverse complement.
ACCGGAACTACGCCATGCATCGCGAATCAACTGCCGAGGAGAAAGAGTACTTGAAGAATGGAGGCGAAACATTCAGCAGCACCTCACGACATCAGTAAACGTAATTGTCCCTGTATTTCTACCAACGTGCCAACGGACTTATTGGCAAACTTTGCATTTCGTTAGGGGACGAAGGATGACCGTGGAACGCGCACGCTTGGTTTGGAGTAACTGGCAGTTTGGAATCAATATCTCGTTCAGCAGAGTCCTGGCTATCATCGTTACTGGATGGTTACTCAGATGTGTATTACATTGATACTTTTGATGAAGGCAGACCGGCGTCGACTTATCTTGAATATTCTTTGCAAAATATCGAAAAGAGTAATCGTCATTGCACTGAGTCAAGGATAAGCCAATTCATCATAGATTCGAGTCCATGACTATGTCAATTCGGCAAGACTGCCGTCCCATATTCCTGGATCTGGCGACTTAATGCCACCCGGGCCTCAAACTCGAGCCTCGCACACCCTTTACAATGCAAAGTCAAAGTCAGCTGAGGTAACCCAACCGGCAAAATGGCATGGACTATGGAATGTTCGTCGAGGAAAGCACCGTTCAGATGTTGTGCACATGCACGAAGATCGACACCCGACCACAAACAGACATAATTCGCCGAGTTTCTTCGAACGAAGACGCGTGCTTTCATTGTTTGGGCTTTCCGGCAGGCACCAGTAAGCTTGGTATGACGAGGAGCCTAGTCTCCTGGGAAACTCCAAGCCCAAGGTTTGGGACAATGGCTTGTTTTAGCCTCGAATGGAGTGTTTTACATCCCTCCCCTCGTTCGGCGTTGTACATACTCGTGAACTTGACATGTTCACCCAAAAGGACGGATTTTCGATGTTGAAAGACCTCGTGATTCCAGCAACGCAGATTGGTCCTGGACCTCTGGAGCTTTTGGGCTCGCCACGTATCTTGGCAGTCAGGTTTGTGTCGTACATTAGTGATGTGATCTAATATTGAACGCTTTTCTTCCGAAGCTGGTATCGTCAGCGAACTCCTCCAGTCTACACTGCGTGCCTGAATCGTACATCAAGCCCACATCTTCAGTATTCTAATCTCTGACACCGTCATGGTGCTGCTCAGGGACGTCGGCGATATGTTTCGTTTCCTCGGCCGTCCTGATCTCGGCGTTTTCACTTTCCCAATACCAACGCCATTTGCCAGCTTGACACCTCCCAAACTTGACTCGCATGTTCCCCTGGGTCGTCTGACTGGTATTCGGTCAAAGCATCCGGACCAATAGCCCGGAACTTAGAAGTCCTTCCCCTAGATTGTTTATAGGAAATTGGTTCCAAATCGTACGGTGGACTCTATGATTGGGTCCCGCGTGGGATAAGTGCTTCGCGTCGGCTCGGGACGATTGAAAGATTCCAGCGCTCAACACTGCGTGTCTTGTTAGCACCCAGGGCATCACCTTTTGCCAAAGTCATATCCCCTCTTGCACTTACGCGTCAAAGACACCCATGAACAAAAGCGGAACTCGCCCATCTCAGGGTTCTCCGTGCTCGAAGCAGAAGCTGGTGACACCACGAGTCTGTCCAACTCCAATGTTGACGCCTCATCCGTTTCTACTTGTCGCCGTTACATTTTCTCTTATTGATTTCTCGTCAGCCGCGACCTCCGCTTCTCTGATGCTGAGCCCTCTGTTTTTCGGGACCCGGTGTATGACCGTCTCGGCGATTGAGCTTCCGTTGTGGATGTGATCCCCGAAAGTACTTGGTAATGGCGATAGAGATCCGCCGGTTTGTTCGATGTTGGGAAGCGCTGCGAGGACAACGCCCTGGCCTACTTTGGTGCGGTTGTTGCTGTCGGGCAGTGTGTTCGACGTCAGGCTTTCCGGACCTCGACAGTTGCAGGAACTCATTCGAGTGAACGAGAGCAGTTTGTTTAAAACGACGAACTCGACCTTCAACTTTACGCTATAGACGAAAGGCTTGCACATGGTCTGCACTTCGAACTTGTTATTGTACTCGAGAACTATCAGGCCCGTGTCGAGGAGGAAGACGATGGCAAATAGACCGCCAAGATGCTTCACCATGTTCGAGACAGCTTTCGGTTTGATGACGCTGAGGGGCTTGAGGCTGTGGTAGCCTTCGTAAAGGAAGAACCCGGCGATGATGGTTTCTTGTAGGGTGAAGACCACCAATTCAACCTTTTCGTAGATTTTGAAGGGCCCGACCCAGTGCTCGGGATGGCCCCAGTTCGCCAGGAAGAAAATGACCGTCTCGGGAATGTGCATCGTTACTGCATTGAATATGATCATCGCGAGTATGAGTCGGATCTTGCGCTGGCTGTGAACGACGAGGTGCAGCCTGGGAGATGGAATGAGTAAAAGGCGTGGCTCGAGGGAGGAAGAAAAGAAGTACATGCCTAGACCAAAGCACGATAGCCTGCCCTGTCACCATCGAATACCATGCTATCGGGATGATGATGCTCGACGCGAAAACTGCTTCGTGGTAATATCCAAAATATCGCAACAAAAAGGCAATGATGTTGATGTTAATTCCGATATTCGACACCATCATGCTCCAAAAGTATCGCCCACGCCGCCTCTTGAACGTGGAGAAGATGGAGAAGAACGTTTCGATGGTATTGTAATACGCGGTCGCGGCGAAAGCGATCATCACCATCGCCTGCGCCTGCGAGACCGATATGGTGGTCCCCGTCTCGCCCGCCATTTTCTCAGGACAAGAAGTGGACTCGATTGGTCGCCGGCGTCGGTCGTTCGGATCTGTTTGAGTGCATTATGGGGAGGCAGAACACGACGAACAGGATGGGAGGAAGATGGGAGGAACATGGGATGGAGATGCGATGATAGACTGCGCCGCACTTCCGTACCGAGGGGGATGTCTTCCACGACAGCATACTTTAGACGACGGGACCGTTGAGAATCTTCCAGCCCGAGCACATGGCAAATAAGGTTCGGTAGCCACTTCACTGGAAAAGCATAAGTCTCCTCTCAAATGGTGCGATTTAGGCCGGCGCCGAGAACCTACGGGATCGCAAACATCGGACTCTAGCCAACTGACTCGGGTGCGGACCAGAACAATGGGTCTAGAAGACGAATCACAACGCGGCCACGCAAGACTTCAATGCGACGCTGCATGAACTCAAAAAGTTTAAGGATGTTCGGCAGCCCCAAAGTTGCTCAGTGCACGTTAGCTTGCCAGATGGGCGGTTTCCATAGCCTTGGAACAACCCGTTGCCTCAATCAAAGTTGACTGAAAAGTGTGTTGTGCATAGTAGAGCACATGATATGGGTTAAACTTATGTGATAAAGTGTAATTACCCCCATGTGGCTGAACATGGGTGGCAAGAAAGGCACCAGAAGAGTTGACTGAACTATTGGAGTTCAGACGGCACACGTTTGCCGCGTTCTAGAAACCTAGCGGATGGTTGGGATCTCTGTTCTCCGGGCGTGCGCTTCGGATTGCCGTTTACATAAAGCGGCAAGTCCCCTGTTGCTCTCCAACCGTCGCTGGTGTACCTATCTTCTGACAAGCGAAGTGAATAGGCATCACAGAAGAATCGAACGCCTCATTGCGAATGCCAAGTACTGATCATCGATCCAGAAAACAAAGACTTGACCCAACCCTAGTCCGGCTTAGGACTGGTCTGTGAGTCTAGTAAGGGGCGACGGCCTTCTCGCTATATCAGAATGTAATTAAAACAATGAGTTTGGAGAAGTTTCATTTGACCGTCAGAAACGATGGAATCTGCCTTGCAAGCGACTTTGTTTCTGCGGAACACAGGTAGTGGAGGAGTTGTTGCCACGTCGGGAAGGATTGGCTCCTGTCAACGTCGATCTAATCGGGCGATTATTTCAACATAAGTACATACTTGTTGATCCGGACTTAGTCTGGTTCCTACATGGGCAACTCATTGTTGGGAGCCAGGGTGGGCTTATTTCCTGAGGCTTCAAAGACGACCACCAGGAAGTAAGTGCGAAGCAATCGGCTTAAGGTTTCGCGCGGTCCTCAAAGTTAATTTGCCCAATTGCGCAAGCCTTACTCCATGAGGCCGAAAAACGTCTGGGCAGTGTGGTATAGCCGTCGGCTTGAGACCATGGTTACGAAAGACTATGTACAACAAACTCTGTCGTCCACTTTATATAAACAGCAATGGTTGACTGGGCGCATAGTAGTCATTGTGTAAGGAATCACTTCTGTCGAGACAGGGTCAAAAAACCATCTCGTGCAGCCGAGTCGAGTCGTGCTAGATATAACGATGACAACGAGGATCGTTCTCACGGGAACGTCACATAGTCCCGGGCGGAAAAGCACATAGTAACGACAAACTTTCTAGCGTTTAGGCCACCAACCGTCATTAACAGGCGTACATGTCATGCACTGGCGCGCATGAATCAAGAGTCGGCAGCAGGATCAGTTCTCATTCCGGTAGCGTCGAACACAAATATCGATAGGGTGGAAACGCAAGGCCAGATGCCAAAGAGAGAGAAAAAGGGAAAGGGGGAAAAAGACCCCTTCCAGCTTCATTCCACAAATGTGTGGAAGGGAGAAACATTCACTAACGGTAGTTATTTGCGAACGAGCAATGCTGGCCGGGAGATAGGATATCCAACTTCAAACACTGGACGTCGTCGTAAATACGTCGAGATACGAATTGCTCCCAATTTTGCGAGACCGATATATATTTTACTTGTGGTGGTCTTCGAATAGTGAATGAGCGAAATACTTCCTTCAAATTATGGCGAATATTCTGGCTAGTTTGCGAAACCCGAAGTCCTTCCGCGTTTCCGGCGTTTCCGGCGCTTCCGGTGCCGCTCTCCGCACCCCTCCGAGCGCCGTACCCATTCTGCTGGGCTCTCTAAGGTATATAGAATCCTGCTCTCAGCCACCCTCTATCTGCTGCAATAGACGACTTCCTCCCTTTTGATCTGCGCAGGTACGTGTGGAAAGCTACATGTAGTGAATTTTTTCATAGGGATCTGATTGATGAATAAGCCCTTCTAGCTAACAGAAAGTGTTCCGACATGGAAAGAGAACAATCAGAGGGCCCGCTATTAATCTAACCTGATCCCGCGTTTACAAAGGGCTACAAACATGTTGAAGATCACGATGCTCAATTTGTTGGCCACCGCCTTGAGTATTACATTACTATCTATATTATAGGTCTTGCTTCCCTGCCTTGATTGAGAGACCAAATCACTAATCTGTTTTGTTTGGGGAGTAACCAAGGGTAGTGTTTGATTCATATCAATGTGATGAACGTACTCTTAGATTAATCCAAGCTCAATTCGTACAATTTGGTAAGAGCCAACAACTAATTGCCTGCTCGAACTTCCTTGATCAAAACTTTCAACTCAGAGTCTGACAAGGCTTTGACACCAAGTAACTCGTTGTCATCCTTCTTCCACGGCGATGAGAAGTCGGGTTTCGAGTTGGCATACCTAATCATATCCCCCAGCACATCCATATCAAAGTTACCCGACTGAAGCTTCTGTAGAGCCGAAGCAAATCTCTCTTCCATATTTGACCGAGATTCTTGCCACCCATCGGATCCCAGTGCCTCTTTGCAAGCATCGGCCATCTCCCTTTGACTCTTGTAGACTGAATGAACGTAAACTGGGCGATTTTCGGTCTCAGCGGGGTGAGACAGCGCTCCAGATACAGCCTTCCCAACAGTCTCGAGTGTTGTCCAAGGGATTACGTTGTTTCCGTCATTCATGTAATCGATTTTCTTCTTGTATATGTCAATGTTATAAAACCCGGTTCGCAGACAGAAGTCCAAGAAAGCCCCGTTGCAGATGATGCTCCAGGTCATACCGGTCTCTTGGCACTTTTTGAGGAGATACTTGTCATTGGCATCTTTCTTGAACCAGATAGGCAAGGTATGCGGCTTGGGGTTGTTGAAGTCCAAACTGAAGTCCGACGGAATGTATCGGTAGATCCCCGCTGCGGCGGCAGCGTCCATCATACGTGTTGGAGTGTCGTCCTGAACCAGAGTGCAGTCCACAAACGCTTCGTTGCCTTCCAGAGCTTCTTTAATGGCGTCAGATGAGGCGTAGTCGACCACTTTGACGGTGACTCCTGCCCGGAAAGATCCCTCCTTTCGAGTGAGCACAGTCACTTGAAATCCGTCGTTAATCAGCGCCTTCAAGACACTGCTGCCAACGTTACCAGTCGCCTAGTAAATTCTCAGCATGACCTGTTGTGTTGTGGATAACTCGAACTTACGCCAGCGACGGCAACTTTTTGAATCTTGGGTGCCATATTGTCAAATACCTCTAGGTCAGATTGGGAGTTCAATTCTTGCAATTCGACTGTTCGCCTCCCTTCATCAGGCAGAAGAAAATCTACTTATTCAAGACCTTGGCCGATTATATATGTGTCCGGCTTCAAATTGGTTTGACATCCCTCCAGACTTCTTACTCCAATCTCGTTTCCTGAGGCGGTGATCGGAAGAGACAGCCTCTCTCGTCAGCCACCTTGGTTTCACCGGACGAGGAAGAGCTTCAGATCATGAACTGCCATTGCGAAATCTCATTTTTTACCCGAGTGTCGATGTGGTGTCTGCGTACGCCATTGGGTCGGACTACCGGCCTGGGGATTGCTTCCCTCGCCCCGGGGCCATGCGGAACCATGCTGTCAACTTCACATTGTGATCCAAGCTTGCGGTCCGTTGGGGGGAGCCGGTATTTACGTAATACGAAGCAAATCAAAAACTTGTTCATGTCTCAGGTCGTCCGATCTTTCCGGCTGTGTCGGCCGCGCCAGGTTAAGGTTGGCTATAGGACCATGCTGGTGTGGGACGGAAGACGTGCGTGGCAGATCACCTTAGCTTGGCCTGGGGTGAAGGATAAAACCACAATCGGCAAACGCGGCATCTGTACCCAGCTGGCTTAAAGACAGGTATCAAAGACATCAGGCGGATGTCGTGACATTCCGGTCTGCGGCAACTCGTTACCCGCGTGTCTCGACATGTCCGGCGCAGCTCCGGCTTCTCATTTAGCTAGTAAAGGTGTTGAGCGGCGATCGGGCGATATTACCGACCCGTATCAATGCCACAATCATGTCGGAGCTCCTACGGTTGCGAGGGCGATAATATACGAGGAGAGTCATCGTGGGGTGGCAAAAGGCGCCGGAAGCGAGCGCAGCTCTCGGTTCTGGCATTTTTTGTAGGGCAGGTCCGGCGCCGGTGATCGGTCGAAACTCAGCGTAGTCGAGCTTGATGGCTCTTGGTGGCTTGTACTGCCCCAGAATGCATTACTTCAGCTCTCTGTTGATGCTTTATGAAGATCCAGGTGCTTGCAGCAATGCCCAGGCTTGGAGGTGATTCCAAAGATGAAAGCACGCTGGTGACGGTCTTGATTCGAAAACTGGTGACATTAACCGTATTTGTGCACGAGATCGAAGCTTAGAGTTTCACGAGGTTGAATCAAATTGAAGCCATAGATCTAGATAGCTACTCGTTTCTAGATCGTTCTGGGAGTTCGAACCTCCTTGCCCTTCCACAAATGCTAAACCGCAAGCCAACCCTAGGGTCAATGATGCTAGAAACTTTCTTCAATCGCAGTCAATCTTGGCAATCCATCTACGTCGAGTCTGAGATAACCTAGCTATCTTGAACCTTTGGCGAGAAATACGAAGACATGTAGAGACCCTTTTTTCCGTAGTTATACGAAACGTACGAAAGTCCACCGGGCTTGGAGTAGTCTCGACCGGGCCTACAGTACTAGATTAGAAACGAATGGCAGCTTTGGGTGCGCTGCTAACTCACAGCTTGGAAGTTTTGAGGGCTCCTCTAGAAAACTTCTCTGCAGACTCGTCCCATCCAACCGCCTGCAGAGCTTGCGTAAAGTTCTGGATGGTCTGAGCATCGCTCCTCGCGGTCTGGCCCCAGGGTAGATGGGCCTTGATATCGATGCGTTCCTCGCCCTGCTTCAGCTCGAACGCGAAGCATATTCCCTTGTGGAGGTTTTGCATATCCCTCGCGTCTTTTCGCTGCGTTGCGGTCATGCCCTCAGGTTCGTCGAGCAGCAAGTGCCAGATCTTCTCGGCACATTCAACACCCTTCATCGTCGCCTCGTCGGTCTGGGTTCCGCCGAGAGTGAGGACATCGGCGAGGACCGCCTTGGAGTTCGAGGTCGTCCGAGCGTAAACCTTGACGCGCGCTTTCTTGGGGTCAACGCAGTCGATGGCCATCATCTCAACCGGGCACGGCTCCTTGCACGTCGCCAAGTACTTTTGAAGCTTCTCGGATACCTCGGCGAGCTCCTCTCCGCAGGGTTGCAATTCTCGGATCATGTCGAAGACGAGCTTCTCGGTCGTGACGTCGAGCGCGAAGTGCTTCAGGACGGGGAAAAAATATGCCTTGAGGGAGCGCTGCGAGCGCTTCATGTCGTAGGCGAGGAAGAGCTGCGGCACACGCTTGACGAATGACGGCAATTTGGATCGCGCAATCGCGGCCTCTTCGGGTGTGACGAACCACTTCTTCAAGATCTGCTCGTACCAGCGCATGTCGACACCGGATGAAACCTGGGAGAGGATCGGGATCATGGCAGCGCCAGTCTTCCCAGCGAAAGGGTCCTCGTCCGAACCGGCAGAATCGCCGAGAGGCTCGAAGGTGTAGCGGATGACGCCATCGTCACCCTTTGTGAAGTTCCACGATGGTTCAAAAGTAGAGCCGTCGTAAGTGAGAAGGGGACGGACTTTGGCCATGGGAGTTGGATGGCCAAAAGAGGGCACTACAACGTCACGGAAGACGCGTAGGTGGTCTGCCTTCTCCTCGGCTGTGTATCCCTCAGCACTAGTGAGAAGAGTGTGTAATAGCGGCGCACACCTATCCCACCACCACCGATGCTTATGGTTCAGGGGAGGATCAACAGGAATGGTATCATCGTTGACAGCTGAAGTACGGCTGTTATACTCGCCAGGAGACCTCAGAGGTGCCTCAAGCTTGGCGTTGATGGTGTTGTGAATGGCAGTTGGTGTCATCGTGAAAGATCCACCGAGATAAAGTGACGATGGAAGATGCGAGATGAGAGGGGGTAGTGTAGCGTGTAAACCTATTGAGCCGAAATGCCATGCAGCAGACAGTTGGTTTTATAGGATCAACACCGAGAAGTCATCGCCCGTCGGAATATGCCACGAGCGTCACCCTCCACTCTTCCGGGCTTCCATCGAATTGGCAGACAAGGAACTCATTGTCTTCGGTCTCAAGGTCCACCTCATCGGTCAACTTGGCCCGTGAGAATTTCTTGCCTGCTGCATGGCATGAGCGACTGTTTACCTATGTCCGGTGTCAGACAACGACGATGTCACTTGGACACAACAACATCCTTGACCATCTCTGGCCATTTTACATGGGTATACCTGCGGGAATCCACTTGAAAGGCCAGCATCTACCAGTTGAGGCAGGGAAATGCAGATTGTCTGGAAACATTTGAAACAGGACTTCACTCGCGAAACAGGAACGTATACGAATTTTCGTATACGGCAGTTGCCCAGCGTCGTGCCGACACCTAGGAAACTGGTACACTTGGAATTATCTTGTTAATCCCGCCAAATGATAACTCCGGGGCGGCAGGGGGATATGCAACTCTAATATTGTTGACTTCAGACGGACCTGGGGATCATAGCGGATAACTACAAGTACGCAAAGGTTGTCTCCCTCCCGCGTCCTCGGCCGCTTCCCGGTACACCATTTCCGGTATTTCGAGGTAGTGCTCATTCAGCATCTATCGCGCAGCGATTCAGCTTCGGACGTTCCCAACGGACTCGGCAATATTCGATTCGCGTTCAACTGGCTCTTTTGGGAAATTTCAAGAGAACCAATCCCCAGGGATCGGACCTCCTTCACTTGGTGGGTAGTTTGACTTCAATCAATCCGTGTTCGAAGAACTCAGAATCATAGCCGCATCGAGGACGACGTTGGTGGCAATGGCGGCAATGTCAACTGATCGAGGGTATGCAGCCGTACGATTTCCAAAGGAAGCTCATCCCGAGCTTCAAAGCTTTGAAATTGCCGTCTTCCGAACGAGTAAGGGCTGCAGAGAACAAGTTGCACTTCTCTTAAAGAGCTACTTCCCTTCATGAATTTAAGCACGGAAAAGCCGCATGCGTTCCACTGTTCCATATTCAAGTAAAGCCCTCCAGTAATTTTTTTCAAATCGATCCCTTCTTCTCTACCCAAGTATCTCTCTTCAACCAGTCGTCACACTACAGCAAGATGGCACCTGGTGTCACCAGCACAGTGAAGGACTCGAACGGCTCCAGCGGAGCTGTTCCCGCTCCTCGCAATCTACCTCCCGGGGTACCTCTTGAGAAGTTCCAAGAGTTTGCATCTCAGCTCCAGAAGACGGTCGGCAAAGAGAATCTCCAGATCATCACCAAAGAGACGGTGCTAGACGACGGCGACTACCTCACGATTGACTGCCTGACGCACGACATGCATCACCTGTACGAGCGGGAGGAGTTCGTCGGCAGCGCTCTAATCCACCCCAAGAACGTTAGTGACATTCAGGCTGTCGTCAAGCTTTGCAACGAGTACATCGTGCCAGTATGGACCTTCAGCAAGGGTCACAACATCGGCTATGGCGGCGCCGCACCCAGAGTCTGCGGCAGCTTGGTCATGAACCTCGGGACTCACATGACCCGCATCATTGAGGTCAACGCCGATGACTGCTACTGTCTCGTCGAGCCCGGTGTTACATACTTGCAAATGCAGAAGTATCTCAACGACAATGGTTTGTCTGACAAAGTCTGGCTTGATTCGCCCGAGCTCGGCTTCGGCTCCATGATCGGAAACGCCTTGGATCACGGTGTTGGCTTCACTCCCTATGGTGACCACTGGATGATGCATTGCGGCATGGAGGTTGTGCTCGCCAACGGTGAAGTCGTCCGCACGGGGATGGGAGCGATGCAAAGCCCTGAGGGTCGGGCTCAAGCTGCTCAGGGCGTTCCGCCTCAAGACCAGCACCAGAACGAGTGCTGGCAACTGTTTCCCTACGGATTCGGACCCATTAACGACGGAATCTTCTCCCAAAGTAACAACGGAATCATCACCAAGATGGGCATGTGGGTAAGTTTGTCACTTCTCCAAGTCCTTCTCGGAAAGCACGTCTGACAAGAAGCAGCTTATGCCTGCTGCACCAGGGTTCACTCCGTTCATGGTTACCTATGAGAAAGACGAAGACCTTGCCGCCGTTGTCGATATTATCCGCCCGCTGCGTGTAGTAAGTGTTGAGTCACCGTATGCTTGTTGAATCCTAGCTGACCGCCTTAGAACATGGTTTTACAAAATGCTGCCAGTCTTCGTCACATCTCTCTAGACGCCGCCCATTACCACCCTCGCACAGAATACACCGACGCGGGTCTTGACGTTCCACTGACTGAGGAGCAACTCGACGCTGCGGCCAAGAAGGTCAATTTGGGACGATGGGTTTACATTGGAGCCGCCTACGGCCCGGACCCTGTTCGCAAGGCCCATCTAGAGATCACTAAACGTGAGATGACGAAGGTGCCCGGTAGCCGCTGGTTCTTGCTCGAGGACCGCAAGGAGGATTTCTCTACTCTGCATTGCCGTGCCGACACCATGAAAGGCATTCCGACATGGGATGAGCTGAGGTGGCTGAACCAGTATGTGTCCCACGGAGGTGCTTGTTCTTTGTTCCTGCAACCACTGACAAGGAGACCAGCTGGATCCCTAACTGCACTTTCCTCTCCTTCTCACCCATCTCCAAGGTCGATGGGAAGTCGGCCCAAATGCAGTATGAGATGGCCAAGAAGCGCTTCGCAGAGGCCAGGCTTGACTACTTCGGTATCCTGAGCATCGGGATGCGGGAAATGCGTAAGTGCCCCGTCACCGTTTCGGCGACTTCGGACCAGCATTAAGTATGACTCTGCTCACACGCGGCCGCACAGACAACATTGTATGCATCGTTTACAACCGGGAGGATCCCGACATGCGTCGCCGTGCGCAGTGGCTCGTCCGGACCATGATCCAAGACTGTGCGGACAATGGTTGGGGGGAGTTCCGAACGCACGTGGCCTTGATGGATCAGATCGCGGACACGTATGATTTCAACAACCATGCGCTGGGCCGGCTGAACCAGACCATCAAAGACGCGTTGGACCCCAACGGTATCCTTGCGCCCGGTAAGAGTGGTGTTTGGCCGAAGAGCTACGACAAGTCGAAGTGGGCACTCGGCAAGGATTACATCAAATAGACGATAGCATATTCGTGCGGTAGAGCGTTTTGGCACAGCATTCTGGGTTAGTTGAGTTCGGATTAATGGACACTCCTTTTCGAAGCGTTCCATTCTTTTTATCCGAAGTCTTGTGGCCCAACTCAAACTACTGATTGGGAGACGGCGTTTCTGATGCTGCCTTTCACGATCCACTTCACGATGCTCCGCAGCACTGGCTTCCAAAGCAACACTGATCCGCCCCCGCTTCGCACACAGCCACAGCGATGTTTCGCTTCCTTCGCCCTGATGGTCTAGCGGTATGATTCTCCCTTAGGGTTGTCGATAGATAACTTGGTATGGGAGAGGTCCCAGGTTCGATCCCTGGTTAGGGCCTTGATTCCTCCTACAAAAGGTTTCGATCTATTTTTGGTAGTGCGATATTGAAATCAGAAGAAGGCTGAAGACGTTTATTAGTTAGGTATGGACCGCAAAACTTTTAGACGTAGCGTTTCACTCTAGGCTATATGTATGTACTACATCCGGTATCCAGGGATTGAATAGCAAATCAAAAGCCGACAGTTTTGATTTCAGTCAAGTCGATTGAAGCAACGACGCACTTGGCTTATCGTTCTAGTAGTTTATTGCTGCTTCCCATGCCTGCGACTACAGCACACAGATGCATATGAGATGGGACAAAAGAAACTCTATCCACAATGAAGGTGTGTCCTACGGCAGCCTGCAGGACGCACTGGGTCAGAATTCAAAGTAGTATTAGGGCCACGCCACCACTGATATAGGGGGTAATACGTTTTATATAAAATAATACTTATATGCAATAGGTCTAGTTAGGATAAGTAAATCTGAGATCTAATTAGTACGCTTTAGGCTATATATAACGTATAGGCTACCCGATTTGAAATAAATATCTTTTTAGTAGGGTATTAGAACTCTCTTTTCTTTTCCTATGCTTACTTATATAATAGTAAGTTATACCTACTTTTATATATATTTATAATATTAGAGTTATTTGCTTTAATATAGATTAGTTTTATAACTAATAGTCTATTTATATTAACCTTTTTTTTTCTAATATCTAATATTTTTTTCTATATAGATTTCTATAGTAATGCGTTATATCTTATAGCCCCTCCCTATATATATATATAGTTCTACTAGTATTCCTATACCCCCCTATACCCTTATATTACTAATAGGTTTATATAATATCTTCTAACTATAATACTAATTCAGAGGCTATAGTTAAACCTAATAAGACTGCTCATAAGACTATTAAGACTTCTATAGAAGCTAACGACTTTTTTAACTCCTGGGTTATTAAGCTTATCCCTAAGTAGATTAATAAGGTTATAATCCTAACTAAGTATATTCCTAAGTCTCTATCCCCTTATGCTAGTCTTATAGAGGCTACTGCTTTCTACTTAGCATATATATACCTCTATACCCTTTTATATTATCTTAATCTAATTTATATAAGATATTATAGAGTATTACCTCTTATACCCTTATTAATAACCTCCTAGATAAGCAGGATCTAGAGGTAAGTTTATTATATATATTCTTATAGTCTTTTATATTACTAATATAAGTATATAGCTATAGAATATGATTACTGCTCGTATTATAATTATTAATAGTTAGCATAGCTTTAAGCTACTTGATTATAAGCGCCCTCAGAATGTGAACGCCTACCTTATGCAGGTGTATAGTAACGCCTATTATAGTACAGATTATTATACTACTTCTAAGAATAATAATAGACCCTACTAGGATTATATTATCCTTAATAGCTATAATGCTTATACTAACTATACTTATAACTTAGGCGCTATCAACTGCTCTTTTAGTAAGTTCTATATAGTATAGTTTTATTTATATACTATTACTAATAAGTCTATAGTTATAAAGGAGGCTGCTACCCCCTATAAGCAGGCTAGCACTAAGCTTATAACTACGCGCAAGCTTAAGGTCTCCTATATTGAGATATGCTTCCTTAAGTATCTCTATAATATATCGCCTGAGGCTCTCTGTGGTATTAGACTCGCCCTAGGTGCTATTGCTAACTATATTGAGGCTGCTAGACTTAGTATATACCTATATAAATACTTATAATGCTTTATAGACTTACTAATATATTATATAGAGACTAGTAAAAATATTAAGATTAAGTTAGAGTAGATAGTCCCTTATAACTTTACCTATAGGTATTTATAGCTTTATAACTTCGATATTTCTAGTTTGGAGTTTAGTAATATAAGGAAGTATATTACTAATATATATATAAGTTTATAGGTCTTAGGCATAGTCTTGGAGTTTAGTATAGATAGTACTTTGGTTTAGTAGATAGGGTACCCCTATATAGGGCTTTATAGCCCTATATAGGGGCATTAGATAGCTCTATCTTTATATTCTTAGGTTTTTAATAAGATACTCCTATTATTTACTCTTATAACGTTTTAATTAACTTTATAATACTTTCCTAAATGCTATATTAATTTAGTACTTAATACTAGATAGCTAGTCGCCTACGTACTAATTTAGAGCCCTTCTACTTAGTTATTACTGATAAATTCTATAACAGCTAGAAGAATAATATAATTATAACTCTTCTTTAAGAGTCCTTCTAATTTAAAATATCTCTATTAACTTTAAAATGCTATCTCTAGAAATAGGAACTTTAGCGCGAAGTCTATATAGTCTTCTTAGTAAGATTACTCTAATATATATTTAAGCTATTTTTTATATACTGCCTCTTAGAACTAGACCTCCTTACTTACTTATAAGTAGAGGGGTTTATAATCTTATAATGTAGTCTATCTAATATCTAAAAACGCTATTAGTTATAGTATTAATAATCTCCCGAGTAGATCCAAGTAGCTTTAAGTAATACTATAATATATCTATAGTTAACTAATGAGGTTATATAACTCTTAAGGAACTTTAGCTAGCAGTTCCTTTATATATTTATATGCTAGCATAGCTATATTATTAGCTGCAATGCTTTATATAAGGCATATTATATAGTTTTTCCTAGGGAAGTTACCACCCGACTTCAAGAGATCTAATACTAATAAAAGGGTTAGACTATGCCCGGGCTAAACTTCATTTAGTTACTTAATATATATAATAAACTACTTCTATTTGGAATTGAGATATATACTATAATTAATACCTACTTGCAATTTATTATATAGTTTTATATTAGGTTTTTAGTATATATAGCACGATCTATCCTTACCTAGTACCTCTCTATACTTGAATATTAGAAAGTTATACCCTAGATTATATAGTCTAATTATAGTATTAAGACTGCTCTTATTGCTAGGGCCTAGTAGTATCTATTATAGGACTATATAAAGAGACTACTAAGCTAACTAGGAGAGGATATACTAATTGAATCCCATAACTATTAGATATTTAATAAGAGTATTTATAATATTAAGATTAAGAGCTAGTAGAATTAGCTCTACTAAGCATAGTCTGCATTCTAGCGTATAAGTTCTCTATCTCTATATATTAATATTATAACTAATCTTAATAAGCATATTTCTACTAACTCTAGATATTTAGTCTCTTCTACCCTATATTACTTATAAACTAAATTGCTCTATTATTTATCTTTCTACCCTTAATCTATAAGGACTTTAGTAATTTCGTTTAGCTCTGGAATAACTATACTATATAGGTATAAAAGAGCTAACTATATATAGTATCTAGGCAACTTTAGAAGTTATATTACTATTATGATCTAATAACTATAAAGGACTTTACTTAGCTAATTAATTTTAAAAAGGTCTAGGAGATACTAGCTATATTATTATAAAAAGAGCTTAACTTAGATTAATATCTACTAGAGTATATATTAAATATCTATAGAGATATCATAGCCTCTATATAGAATCTCTATCCTATATTAGAATTCTATAGGTAAAAGTATCTATAAATTAAGGTATATAACTTCTTATAGTAATATCTTGAGCTATATATGATTTCAAAGTATAGCCTAGAGGTTACCCTACTTAAAAAGTAGGATAATAGAGTGGAATAGGTAAAAGTATAGCTTTAGTAGTTTAGCGTTAATATTACCTAAATCCTAATAGTACCTAATAATAATAGTAAGAGAGATATAGATTAAACTAGCTTTATATTTATAGCTATAACTTGAGAACGATTCAGATATTACTAATATTAGGTAGATTAGTTTCAATCTCTTCTGCTTCTTTTACTATAATCTCTTCCTAGCCTGCTTCTTTAGATTCCTCTAGAATAATAGGCTTAATATCCTATATATCTACCTTTGAAATTATATATTTCTAAGACCTAGATTGCGTCTTAATTTACTCCTTAGCCTTAATAGCCTTTGCTATAAGTTTCTATTTAGTTTAAGTCTAAATATATATAGATTTAGCTATATTATTCTTAGAGGTAGTTATTATAGCTTTTAGTATAGGATATTACTTAAATTAGATCTTCTTTAAGACGTTTAGGTTAGAAATAACTAGCTTAATTTGCCTCTAGGAGACTAGTTAAAGGGTATAAATCTCCTTCTTAGGGATAATTAATAACTCCTTGAGAAATATATAAAGATTTATAGCATTATATATAACGCTGAGAAACTTATATATATCTATAGGGTTCTTTAGGTTTACTAGTATTGCTTGCTAGTCCTAGTCTAGGAAATGCTTCTCTATAGTGAACTTTATAAGAATATAACCTATTATATCTATATAAGAAGTATAGGTAGTTATTATTAAGAACTATGACTTTCCTATAAACTTCTTAACAACCTCTATACGAATATACGTTCGAAGTGGGATTCTATTGAGGTCTATCTTATAGAAGGATGCAATCCATAGGTTGATTATCATGTTAGTCGTTGGGTTTGTAATCTGTTATGACCCGCAAATAAGGATAACAGCTAAACGACCTACTTGGGCGTCGGGCGGCTAGGATAGAACATTCATACTGCAGGATCATGGGAATAGCAGGGACTCGCTTGGAATAGAAGAACTATAGTATAAGTCACGTAATAATAAGATAAGGAAACGATTAGTAGAGTATATAAGGAAGCGCTTAGTAATTAGTTAGTCCTACTAACTAATTATAATTACTTTATATATCTTAGTAATTACCTAGTAGTTAGATAAAGGATACTATTTAGACTTATATATAGTATAACTCTAAGCCTAGCTTATAGTTAGACTTCTATAGCTCTTTAGCAATTAACTTAGTACTCATCCTTAGGGATACTCTTAGCTTATTTTTATTATAAATTAACTTATTAAGCTTAAGACTAATTACCTTAGCCTCTAAAGAATGATCTAGGATAAAGCCTATAACCTACGACCTAGGCCACGACCTAGTATACTATTATAATATCTTAATCCCTAGCTTCTTTTAGTAGACCCTACTATTAGATAGCTAATTATAGTACTTTGATTGCTCCTATTTAGTAAGTTAACTATTAAAACCTAGTAATAG
This sequence comes from Colletotrichum sansevieriae, assembly GCA_026260285.1. Taxonomy (NCBI): domain Eukaryota; kingdom Fungi; phylum Ascomycota; class Sordariomycetes; order Glomerellales; family Glomerellaceae; genus Colletotrichum; species Colletotrichum sansevieriae. Next base: position 5,058 of record JAOQIF010000549.1, on the reverse strand, counting down.
TATAAACAAGAATATCTTCTTATACCTCTGCTAAGTTACCTATACTAGGAACCTCCTCTTCCTCATAATAGCTAATCTAAAACCTAGCTAAGGAACTCAAAAGAGCCCCTATAGCTATAAACTCTAATAATAAGGTTACCCTTAAGAAAGATACCTTTAACTACCTCTAAGCTAGAGTTAAAAAAGGAGATAATAACGCTACTAAGATCTAGATTATATATAATAAAACTACTATAGAACTTCAGGGCCTTAAGGAAATAATATAATAACTTAGAAATAGCCCCTAGTATATTATAGATCTAGAAAACGAGGTTATCTATCTTAAAGGATAAAAAGATAATAGTAGTATTAAAGAACTCTAGAGGGAAGTTAGAACCCTCTATGCTGCTACTAATATTATTATAACTCCTATAGGAGGATAATAGAAACTTAAACTTCGCCCTCTAATAACCTATAATAATACTCCTAGATACCTAAAAGGATTCCTAATCTAGGTTAAGAACTACTAAAATTTCTACGATAATAACTTTATTAACTAGACTAAGAAGGTTATTTATATAGCTACCTACCTTAGAGGATAAACTCTCAAATAGTTTAAACCTAACTAGGAAGAATTCCTTAAGTATAAAACCCTAGATAAGTGTTCTATAGAAACCTGCGATATCTATAGTAGCTTTAAAGGTTTTAAGGAAGCTCTCTAATTACTCTTCTAGGACCCTAATAAAAAACGATAAGCTAAATATAAACTAGTATAGCTTAGGTAGACTAAATCTACTAAAGACTTTATTATAACCTTTAGATAACTTAGTATCTAGCTTAACCTAACTAAAGAAACCAAAAGCTTTATATTCTATTAAGGACTTAAGGATAGGGTTAAGGATAAAATTATTAAGCTCAATCGACCTAATAACTTCTTATAGCATGCTAACCTCGCTATTAAGATTAATAATTAACTATTCGAATGCTGCAAGGAGAAGGGCGAAAGGCGATAAGGCCCTAACTTAGGATATAAGGACTAATAGTAACTATAATATAAGTTTAATAGCTAGTAGAACGATAACTAACCTCGTAGTAACTATAATAATACCTGCTAAAGCACTACCTATAGATAGCAAAGCAGACCTATAGACCTTAGCTTAACCACGAAGAATTAAGATAAGAAAACCTAGAACCTGAAATGCTATAACTATAACTAATACGGGTATATCTCTAGAAATTATAATAAGCTAAAGAAACTAGGCTAGAAGCTAGCACTAGAAAGCATGAAATAAGTTAATATAGCTATAAAAACACCCCATATATTATAAGGGACTGGATACCCAGACCGGAGAAGCTGGAGACGCCTTGCCTAGTATAGGCTAAAGGGATAGAGAGGCCTATAGGTCTAGGGTATAGAACCCTTATAGCAAAGACCTAGCAAATACTTACTAAAAGCTAGAAATAAAGGATCTTAGAAGAAGTAAGTAAAAGTAGTATAATAATACTAATCCTATCTTTTAGATACTTCTGCTATTAGTTTAATCTAACTATAGCTCTTAGCCTCTTAATACCTTTATAATCTTTTTATATCTACCCTGCTTTAGGAAGGTTAGTAATAATAATAATACTACGCACCTAAGCAACGCCTACTAATTAGGCTAAAGAACCTATGCCTAATATTCGCTAAGAGTAGAGTAAAATAGCTTATATAAAGCTATATAAGGAAGCTAATCCTAGTAAGTAATTAGAGGATAATATAAGCTAATAAGGTGAGGTAAGAAGCTATGCTTTAAGTGAGGCTAGGGGCCCTAAAGAGAACGGGCTACTTGTGCTAAATACTCGCTATATAGATAATAAGCATATGCGGGAAAATAGGGAATATAAGACCTCTTCCTATAGACTAGACGGGCTAATAGGCTAGATATCTATAGCTATAGCTAATAGGCTAGCCTAAGCTAGAGGGCTAGATAAAGCAACTAGCTAAGTACTAATATAATAGATTATAACTATAATAGCTAACTAGCATAAGCCAATTACTACTATATTAAGCAACCGAGCTCCTACTAAGCAATCGCCTAAGGTTTATAAAAAACCCCTGAATTATAATATAGCGCGCCTTACTAGTAAATCTACTAGTATAATAAGAGAAGATTAGCTTATTATAATTAAAGAGGCTTATAAGTACTACCCTAGCTGCTCTAATAGCTAGTATATCTAGTAGGCTTTGAGTATAATAGAGTATACCCTATAAATAGAATAGCAGAATTATTAGCAAATACTTATAGATAAGTTAGGGAACTAGATCGACCCTAAATAGGAAGACTTTAGAATTTTCATAAGAAGGTAGTATATCGCGCCTAAGCTCTAAGAGTAGAACTACTATAATACTTTAAGATAGTGCTATTAGAAGAATAATAAGAAACTAATTATATATTAGGCTTAATAGGGGTTTATTAACTATGTACTTAAGTATAAGTAATATAAAGGCGTACGCCTTCTTTTAGGGCCTTATTAGAACCCTAAAGGATAAACTCTTTAGGTAGGATATTAATTATACTAATATATATACTATTACCCTATATATATAGAGATTATAGGAGATTATAAAAAGGAGATGCAGGGGAATATCCGCTAGCTATTCTGAGTTATATAAGTAACTATACTCAGGCTCTCTAGACTACCCTTATAAGAGCAGCTTGCAACCCCCTAGGTTAATAGACTTAAGGGATTACTACCTAGAGACCCTATCTTAGAGTAACTACTTAGCAAATACTCGCGTAACGCCTAGCGCTAGTAGTATATCTATTAACTCCTAGGGATCCTAATACTATAACTATAAGAAGTATAGCTATATCTCCTCTAACTATACTAAAACCTATATATAGCTAATAGGTAGTAACTAGAACCTAAACCTAAGATAGGGTAGGATAAGTATAACTATAATACCTAGCATAACTAATACTAAAGACTTAGGAAACGAGTAGGTATAGATATAACCCCGAGGGGTATTATACTAGAAATTACCTCGGTTCTAGTAGGATAGACTATTAAGAGATAGGTATTAGCACTCTAAGTATCTACTGAAGTTAAACTAGAGGTTAATATAGATACCTATATAGTAATAGACTTTATATAAGAAGATCTTATTAAGAGGCTCTAACTAAAAGAGGCTACTAGTATTATAGCCCCTAAATTAGTAGATTTCTAGGGAAGGCCTATGTTTATAAGCAAGGTCTACTAGCTTATATTCTTCCTTATAGATAGTTAGAGTTACTTATAGAAGATTTACTAGGCTTTTATTATAAGCTCTTGCCCTAAAGGAGCAGGAGATATCCTTCTATCTAATAACTTAATAGGATAAGAAGGTATTTATATAAATACCTATATATATACCTAGTTATATAAACCCCTCTTACTTACTAAGCTAGAGGTAATTATTTAAGAGATTATAGAGAATAGCTAATAGGCTTATATTATATATCTAATAGGTATTATAAGCCTTAATAAGAAGGATATAGAATCCTTAGGCAAAGATTCGCTAGATAATAAGTAGGAGAAGAAGATTCCTAGGGAACTTTAAGACTTTGCTAATATTTTTAATAAAGAGAATGCAAAGAAAGTTCTAAGGCTAAAGGGAGTAATATACTATATTAAACTAAAACGTAGCAAGGAACCCCTATATAGACCTATATACCCTATATTAGCAGAGCAGTTATAAACGCTCGCTAAGTATATTTAAGATATAGAGGTAGTAAGCTATATATACTACTTAACTAGCTCTACGGGAGTATTAGTATTATTTATACCTAAGAAGGATAGAAGCCTATAACTATATATAGACTATAGAGGATTAAATGAAATTATAATAAAGAACCGTTATCCTCTGCTATTAATTAGCAAGCTTCTAGATAGACTTGCTAGAGCAAAGTTTATTTCTAAGATTAACTTAAGCGAGATATACTATTAAATTGCAATTAATAAAGCAAATAGGTAGAAAATAGCGTTTAGAATGCGATATAAGTACTTCGAGTATATTATAATACTATTTAGGCTTATGAATACCCTAGTAACTTTTTAGGTATATATCTACTAAATACTTACTAACCTTTTAGATACCTACTATATTATATACCTAGATAATATTCTAATCTACTTAGATATAAGGGAATAGTATACTAAAGACCTCTATACTATCCTATACTACCTAAGGGCTATTAAGCTATTTAGAAAACTAAAGAAGTATAACTTCTACTAGATAGAAGTAGATTTTCTAGGGTTCTATATTACCTAAGATAGTATTAGGATAGACCTAGATAGAGTCTAAGTAGTTACTAAATAGCTAGTACTAAAGTCTTTTAGAGATATCTAAGTATTCCTTAGTTTCTATAACTTTTACTATAAGTTTATTATAAGATATTCTTATATTATAGCCCCTATAACTAGCGCGCTTAAGGGAAGCTAGAATAGCACGAAGTCAGGAGCCTTCGCCTAGATAGGGGAGATATAAACTATATTTAAGATACTTCAGAGAGTATTCGCTAAAGCCCTAATACTAAGATATTATAACCTAATATTAGAAACTAGGGTTAAGATTAATATATCTACTTAGGTAGTATCTAATATGCTTTTATAGAAGCATAGCATAGTTTAGCACCTAGTAGCCTTCTAGTTAAGGAAGCTCTTAGATATAGAGAGGCGCTAGGCTATAGGGCAATAAGAACTCCTTATTATTATAAAAAGTTTAGATTACTAGGCGTAGTACCTATAAGGACTCCCTAAGAAATTCGTAATACTTATAGATTATATAGCGCTAAAAGGAGTGCTCGCTATACCTGCGCAGGATATTTGCAGAAGACTTATATAATAAGTCTACTATTTATTAGTATTTAACTTTGAAATCTAGCATAGGTTAGGGGTTACTAATCTAGTAGATAGATTATTATAACGCCCTAACTACGTAGTAGAAGATACTAAGGTAGATAATATACTTCCTACCCTTAGAAAGAAACTTAGGCTTATTAGCTAGCTTTTAGCAAATATTCGCTAGTATATTACTAAGCTTAAAGGAACTATAGCTAT
>JAOQIF010000548.1:0-58280 GCA_026260285.1 Colletotrichum sansevieriae | reverse complement strand
ATTTTTACTATTATCCTAGGGGCCCTACCTAGAGCTACTAGCCTAGGGTCTCGAGGCTTTACTCCTTTGAGTATTTAGCTAGCTCGAGGCTAATACTAGGATACTATAGCCTATAGGAACTCGATAGGAAGGTAGATTTACCTAATAATATAGTATTTTTTAGCTAGATATTAATAAGAAGTATAATATAGAGCCCGTCTTTTATAACTAGGATATTCTATACTATAAGGAGATAGATCTATAGATCTCTAGCTTAGATACTAAAACTACTAGCCTAGCTATAGCTTTAGAGATTATATAGAATTAGAGCTCTCTATTATAAGGGAAAGCACTTAGCTAGTAGGAATACTAACTTAGGCTAATTAAACGATAGAACTACCTCTATACGGGATATTATACCCTATATAATACTATTAGGAGATATTTTGCACTAACCTAATAGGAGTCTATCTAATAGATCGCTATATATAGGTTTACTATAGAAAACCTTAAGGGAGATAGAGATATTTATAACTTTACCTAAAACTATTTTAAATATAATAAAGCGTAGATAAGACTAATATTTATAATTAGCTAGCTATTAATAATCTTCTATAATATAATTAACCTAGAGCTTTAGCGATTCCTAGATAAACTAATAGCTAGTAATACTCTCGAGGATTACTTTAATATAGCTGAGAAAAAACGCAAGGTAGTTTAGCGCAGACTCTAGGCGCTAATTAGCGTTAACTATATATTAGAAGAGTCTAACGATATAATATAGACTAATAATAAAGGACGACAGACTAACCGAGACTTCTAACGGGATAATCATAATAATCTATAACCCTAATAACGTTATTAACCTTAGCAACGCTTCTAGCGCTCTAATAACTATTAAAACTAGAAAGATCGCTACCTATAGAACTAGCTATAGAGAAACCCGGGTTTTTAATATTATATAAAATATAATAGACTAAGCTAGACGGACTTAGACGCCTATTATATATAGGAGGATCACGACGACGACTATAATATTAATAACCTCGTTAATAGCAGCTATATCCTACTAGATATATAGGAAGTCCCCTATGATTTAGCTACCCTATTAGAGTAACTATGCAAAGAGGAAATAGCAGGCTAGATAATAGATATCGCAGTTATAGCGAGAAGCGCGCTAGCGATCTCCCTAACTACTTTAGTTATAAACTCTACTATATATTATATTAATAATATAGTAAATTTCGCAAGTCTCGTCGCAATTCCCCTAGCAAATAACGCATAGGTATTACTTAAGAAAAACTAAATTATTAACGCCTAGGTAAAACTAGTGAAACGAATAATACTAGCTAAATAGATATATCTCTACCTTAATATAAAAAGCAATAATATAGCTAGCCTAGAGGAAGTCTATATTAATATAGGTACCTTAATAACTCTAGTTAATAGGAATTAGGTATTATACTTTGCGCGGAATCCTATGTTTTAAACGATAGAACTATAGAGGATAAATATAGTAGACTTAACCTTTTAGGTAATAGAGCAGGTTATATTCGACTTCTATATCCTAGGTACTATTAGCAATATAGAGATTAATAGCTATATTATTATTATAGCTAGAGTTATAAATACCCTCGGAGCGAATCTTCTATTAGGAATACTATTCTATAAAGATTATAAGCTAGTTATAGACTTTAATAAGGGTATAGTTAAGTTCCGCTTAGTATATAGAATATAGTATCCAGTCTAGTTTAGGAGATAGCACCTAGTAACTAGACGAGTTAATAACGCCTATACTATAGTTATTCCCCTATAGAGTAACGTATTCGTTATAACTAGCTTTATTAACCTCCCTAAGTTAAGCTAGTAAGGCTCTAATACTTAGTAGTTTTAATCTAGTTATATAGGCGTAGTTAATATAACGGTTATAATAGATAACCCTAAGCTTATCCTTATGCGAAATATAACGGATAGGCTAATAATAATCCTAAGAGGATAGCAGCTAGGCTATATTATTCTAATAGAAGTAGAGGAAACTACTAACCTTATTAACTACGCGGATATTATTACCCTTATAGGAGGAGAATTAAACTCGCGCTAGTTCTCGTAATATAAATTCAATAAGGCTACGAGTAATATAGCAGCTAGTATATAATTTATAACCCTGCTTACTAAATCTAGCCTAGGACTACCTTATTAAGCAGATAATATTCTATCTTATAGAATATCTAAGCTAAAAGATATCCTAGTTATATATAGCAAGAACGGAGTTAAGATTTATAATTAGGACGTGGTTTTTACTAGTAGACTTAAGGAAATCCTTAATAACTAAGACGTTTACTATAATAAGGGGATCGTACCTATGCTAGATAACTAATATATATATATTAAGCTTATTAAAGGGTAGCAAAACCAGAAGGCTATAGTAAAGCCTTACCCCCTTAGCGCTAAAGACCTCGAGGTCGTTAAGAATATCTATAGCAAGATGCATACTAATAGCAAGATAGTATAGGGTAATAAGCTAATCCTAGTTATCTATCCGCTCTTTATTATATAGCGAGTAGTTAATAGTATAAAAAAAGGCAGGGTTATTATTAACCTTCGCCTTCTTAACTAAATCACTATCCCGGATATATACCTACTTCCTAACTAAGATAATATAATAGATACCCTTAGAGGGAAGAAATATATAATAATATTTAATGCTACTAGGTTCTTCTATTAACTACTAATCTACTCGAGATATTATAATAGGATAGTAGTAATAAGTCCCTGCGGTATCGAGGTTTCTAATATTATCCTTATAGGATTTAAGAACTCGCTAGCCTATGCCTAGCATTTCATAGACCGCCTCCTATATAACTACTAGTACTTTGCTCGAGCATATATCGATAATATTATTATTTTTAGCAATAGTAATAAGGACTATCTCCAGCATGTTAATATTATTCTTAAGCTCTTCGAGAATAACCGCCTTTATATTAGACCTAAGAAGTCCTTTATAGGGTTTCCTAAAGTAAGACTCCTTAGCTATACTATAAATACTAATAGTATTAAATAAATAGAGGATAGGATCGTAGCTTTTAAGAACCTCTGCTTCCTAAAAACTCTCTATAATATTAAGAGATACCTTAGAATAGCTAGATAGCTATAATATAATATACCCTAGTATAATATTATTATAATACTATTATAGGATAGAAAGACCTATCTTATTATAAAACTCTATAATAAAAATATACTTCCTAATGGTCTATTAAAAGTAGTTTGAATAAAGAGGGTCTAAAAGGTATTATTTAAGCTAATACTAAGCGAGCAAGAGGTATAGAACGCCCTCTAGGAGAATCTCTATAACTAGGTTATAAGATACTACTATAACCCGAATAAGCTTATATTTTTTAAGGTTAATGCTTATAAAAGTAGCTTTAGGCTTATAGTATTCTAACTAGGTATCCTATAGAATAGTACTAATATACCTAGCAAAGATATCGCATAAATCTATATCTAACTAGTGCTTTTTCTATCTAAGGTTATATCACCCTTAGAAAAGCAATACTTCGCTATAGAAGCGGAGGTAGTAGTAGTAGTATAAGCTATAAAGAAGCTCTATAAGCTCGTATAATTAAATAAGCACCCTATATAAATTCTTATAGATTACGTAGCTATAAAGGGAATTCTTATATATACCTCGCTACGAACTATAGATCTTAATAAGGCTAACCTATAGCTCGCGAGCGCTGCGAACTACCTATTGCAATTCAACCTTAATATTACCTATATACTAGGGAAGCTTAATATTATCCCTAATACCCTCTCGCGCCTGCTATTACTTATAGCCTTAGGACGAGCTAATAGGTTTGAGGATAGCAACGTTCTCGCGGAAATAACCTATAGCAATAATAATAATAATAACGCAGGATTTATAAGCATTATTAACTAGTTAGCTAAGGAGTTATAAGCCTATAGGGCAATAGGGGAGATAACTATAAGCATTTCAGAGGACTTTATTACTAAGATTATAGATAATTATACTAATAATATAAGGTATAGCAAAATTCTTAAATAACTCCGATCCTAGTAGAAGGAACCGAGTAAGTAGTAGTTACTATTTAACGCTACTACTAAGGAAAATAGCGCTAGAGCTACTAGGAGAGCCCTAAAACGCTGTCGAATAACTCCTTAGAGCCTATTGCTAGAAGGGCTTATTCTTTATATAGCTACTAATAGCACCTAGAGACTCTATATCCCGCGTAAGTTAGTACCTACGATTCTCCGCCTTAGTTATAATAAAAAATACTACTTCAGCGCGGACTATATAATAGTAGAAATATCGACTTTTTAGTTTTATAATAAAAAGTTACTCATATAATAATATATCGCTTATTATAACTAGTATAAAGAGAACTAAATCGACTGCTAAAAGCTACTAGGGCAGCTATAACCTATCCCTATTATAGATATCCCTTATAATACTATTACTATAGACTTTATTACTAATATGCCTAAGGTGCTATCCTATAGAAGTCCCTACGCCCTGCTAGGTTTCCTAGAGTTAGATATATTAGTAATAGTAATATATAAATTCTCAAAAAAGATAATCCTTCTTATAGGATATTCGACTTATGGAGCAAAAGAATAAGTAATAGTCCTACTCTGCGCATTTTTCCTCTTAGACTAGGGAATTCCACGTTATATTATTAATAACTAGGATCCTAAGTTTATCTCTATAATATAATATATAATATTCAACGCCCTTAATATCAGGCTTCTCCTCTTAATAATATACTACCCCTAGATAGATAGGTAGAGCAAAAGAATAAACTAAATTACTAAGATTATAATATAGTTCTATATATATAAGTCCCCTAATATCCTATAGACTAATATACTACCTACCCTATAGTATAATCTTAATAACTCCCTATCCGCTATAATTAGATAATTACTAAACGAGGTTATGCTCGGATTTAAGCTATAAAGTATCCTTAATATAGTTATATAAACGAGCGCCCTAACTAAGAGCCTTACTATTCTTAGGGAGATATATTAAAAGGAGGTACTACTACTTATTAATATAGCAAATACCTTATATAAGGAGAGATATAATAACCGCTATACTAATATAACTTTTAATAAAGGGGATGAAGTCTAGATATAACTTAGCAAAGGATTCTACCTACTAGGATAATATAATAGCAAATAGACCTCTAGATAGATAGGACCCTTCTAAATTAAGTATATTATTAATCTTCTCGCTTACGAGGTAGATATTCCTAAGTATTAGCGGGTTTACCTAATCCTCTCTATAGCCTAGTTATATAAGCTAGCCTAGGGAGAAGACCTATTTAACTATAAGACTCCGCTACTAAAGCTTATTAAGGTTAATAGTAGTAAGGAGTAGGAACTTAACTATATTATTAAATAAAGAGTCTTATAAAGAAGTTATAAACCTATTATTAAATACCTCGTCTAATAGAAGGGTTTTATAGCAAAAGACGATACCTAGGAATAAAGAGACTCCCTATTACTTAATATAAATAATATTATTAATAAGTATAATACTAAATTCCCCCTCGACTAGGATACTAAAAGAGCTATAAGAAGGCGTGCACCTCGTGTATAACTAAATAGTTTTCCTATCCTTTTAATAGGATAAATATATATATACCCTAAATTAATATTAGGATTGCAAATTTTCCTTTTATTATTACTATTTTTTACTATTAACTACTCTTCCCTCGATCTTTCTATCTTATATTGAAATAAATAGGAAGGAGCAGAGGGTACTAACTTTTATATACCTTCCTTACTAACCCCTATTATAAAATTTTTTTTTTCCTTCTATACCTTCCTTCTATTTATTATACCTACCTACTTTTATTTAAGCATACCTATACTTTTTATTTATTTATTTCTCTCCTATATGCTAATTATTACCTAATAGACCTCTTATAATAAGCAATAATATTATCCTAACCTGCTAAATATAGCCTCCTAAATACTAGCCTAACTAATACTACTATAATAATAGCTTCTAAAGGTAAGGAAGTTACTAATAACTACGAGGTCCTATCCTCTCACCTATCTAATAATAGTAGTAGCTAAGATAAGGGTACTAACCCCTAGAATAACGAGGTGCTTAACCCTATCTCCCTACGCTAAGGTAGTAATAACTAAGGTAGTGATAACTAAGTTAGTAACTATAGTATTAACCTTAGCACTCTAGTTAAGACTTATAAGTCTGCTACTAAGAAGAAGAAGTCCTATAAGGATTATAAGAAGGGCAAATAGGCAGCTAAGAAGAACTTCTTTATTATAGATACTAAGACCTAATACGAGGAGGTTATTAATAATAACGCTAATAATATTTAGAATAATAGTACCTAGGCTACTAAGCTAGCCTATATTATTGCTAGTACTATTACTAATATCAAGGAGACTACCCTAGCTAAAACCGTAGCTACTACCTCTTATAAGACTCCTAAGAAGGGCTGCCCTAGCCTTATAGCCTAGCGCTAGCAGATCGACGAGGTAAAGGCTCATATTAATAACGCCTTTCTATACTACCCCGATGCTATCCTTATCAAGGAGATTAAGAAAATCCTTAATAATATCGAGCCTTCTGAGAATATATCTTCTAACCTCTATATTAAATATATCTAAGATACCCTTAAGCGAGTATATAATATATATATTAATAATAACGCTTATAGCGAGCTTCTCCCTAGCTACGCCTAGGTCCTCGCTATATACTTTTATAATGCTTATAGTTATACTAATAGAATTATCGCTAGTAACTTTATTATAATAAACCGTGTCGACCTCCTTTCTATTACCCTGCTTATTAATATTAGTAATATTACTACTATAGACCTATTAGCCTATAAGGATGCTAAAAACGCAAAGGACCTTGCTAATAAGGCTAAGGGTAATATTAATACTATTATTAATAGTATCCGATAGGAAATCCTTCCTCGCCTCGATACTATAGAGACTAATATAGCTAATATAGATATTATTAATATTAACGCTATTAGTAAGCATCTCGCTAAACTTAAGAATAATAGTATATCTAAGTAGGTAGTTACTAATAAGATTTATATAGCTATTAATATAATTAAGACTAAGGAGATTGCAAGCCTTTGCGCTAAGATCGCAAACCTCTATATTATAATCGAGGGTCTCTAGCATACTAGCAATAAGCAACTTACACTAAGCAATACTAGTAATAATAGCGCTGCTAAGCGCTAGTAGATATCTAAGTTCGATATACTCCTCTGCTAGTGCGATGACTAATTAATAACGCTATAGTAATTTCTAGTAATTAGGATATAAAGAGGGAGAAAAGGGAATATTAAGTATATATATCCTAGATTAATAGTAATAGCAATCGGGATAATTGCTTTTTAAAAAGGGGGTATATATCACACGCCTTTTAGTAATATAGTTAGCTATTACATAGTATTCTATATAACTATAGTTAGGCTTAATGCCTATCCTTTAAGTAGGAGACTTCTAGTAGATAAGCTTAGAAGGCTCGGCTATTATAGAATATATTACGATATACTTATAATTACTTATTATACTATTTATTATTATTCACGCTTGCATTGCTCTTTTCCTTGTTTCACTCGCAGTCTTAGCGACCCCTACTATAGCCCCAGGCTAGTAGGAAGACTGTGATAGTTAGTATAACTTCTTAGTATTTATATTATTAGAATATTCTAACTCTGCCTTTTGCTTAGCTCTAGCGCTAGATCTAAGTAGTCGACCTATTGCTAATTAGTATAAATAATTACTATAAATCTATATAAAACATATCGCGATTCTGCCTAGATAACATTTTATATAATATACTACTCTCTAATTGAAATAGTTATTAGTAAGTAAAAGTTTAGTATAAAGACTATTATATATTACTTATAGTAGTTATTATAATATTAGTAAAGTTATTTAATAGGTGCTTATTAGGGGGAAGATTTTATTATTATTTAGAAAAATTAAAAAACTATAAAAATTAATTATAGGTAGCCCGTATATAACATGCTATAGGTACTATCCTTTTCTTCTAATTAAAAATCAAAAAATTAAAATACTTTAAATTATAGCTATAGATTGCTCTAAATACCCTCTTTTTAAAAAGTCAATTCTTATATTTTTATAATAGTTATATAATTTACTATAGATTTATTAATATCTATATTCTATATAGAAATAGCTTTATACTCTCCTCAAAAGGTTCGCACCTTCTTATAAATAATTAAAAGAAGGTATAAAATAAATAGCTAAATAATAAAAAATTAGCTAATAATATATTTAACTTTTTCTTCTATAAATAATACTAATATTATACTTAATATTATATAAATTATATTATAAGTTAAACCTCTCCTTTATTATACCTATTCTTTATACTAATTATATTTAGATATTATCTATAAGAATAAAAAACGCCTAAAAGGCTATTAATACTAAGAAGGCTACTAAGAAGTCTAATAAGAAGGCTAGTAAAGTACCTAAAGCAAGGAAGACTATAGGTAGCAAATTAGCCCCTAGTAAGTCTATCTAGGCTAGAGCTAATAAGAAGAAGTATTACTAGCGCCCTAGTAATAAGTTAAGATTAATATAAAAGATAACTATAAATTAACCCTTTCTAGCTAAAGCTCTCTGCGAAATTCGCATATATTAGAAGTCTATTAATCTTCTTATTTATAAGCTCCCTTTCTAGCGCTTTATATATAAAATCTACTAGGATTAGGGAAACTAAGATCTTCGCTTCTAAGCCTTAGCTATTTATACTCTTTAAGAGTCTATTAAGTCTCTTCTCGCTAGTATCCTTAAGAGTATATACCCCGATTTATTACTTATATATTAAACTAATAAATCTAGTAGTTAACCTTATTATAATTCACGCTAAGTATATTACTATTATGCCTAAAGACCTCTACTTAGTCTAGGCAATCCTAAAAGCGAGTAGGAACTATAATAGCAATTAGTTCTAGATATAGATATCTATAGAGTTAAAGAATTAAGTTAATTACTATAAAAGATACTTATAATAAGTTATATAAATCCCCTTACCTATAGGTACCTATATTAGCTATGACCTAAACCCATATAACCTATAGGTACCTATGGGTAACTTCTAATATTCTGGGTAGTACCCGTTACTACCTAACCTATACCGCGGGTACCCATGGGACCCACGGGCTGGGTAATTTGCATCTCTATGTCTCGCGTCCCGCGTGCCGCGTTAGGCCAACGTCGAAAAAGGATGTGTCGATGGTGCCATCTTAGAGCTTTAGTTCATATCCTCCCACTGAAGAGTCTTTATGGCTACCGCGGAGAAAGGTGAAGTTTGGCTGTTCCTTACCTTCTCCTAGTGTGACCAGTCGTTGTCTGTGGCCTTTCCTCTATGTATCTTGCGACCAACGACCACCTGTTGAAGGCCCCGTCCAGTACAGGGCATTCTTTTTTACGCCCCAAGTCCAATCAGACCAAGGGCTGTATAGAATTGAATCAATAGAGTAATGGGTGGCAGGGAAGAGAATGTCCGAGAACAGCGAAGACGAGACTCGGGAGAGTATTGGAACCTCCTCTCGTAAGTGGTGGAACGTGGTAGAGCACATGAGAAAGCCATGCGTCGAGGCGTATTCTGGATGCTGGCACAGATCGTTCTGCGGTGACAAAGGAAATGCCAGGCGAACCGTCAGGACCCTCCGAGGCCGACGACCCGGAGTCCCGTCCCCGGGACTTACAAGCATTTGCCACTTCTGAGGCTATAGAACGCCGAGACAGATCCGTCCATGATGTTGCACCGCTTCGGGTTTCACCCGTCTCTTGTGCAGCGTGCTCTCAGAAGTACAGAGGGCTCCTCGAGGAAATTTATCAGAAATTCAACGTCCGGCACTAGCGATGCCGAGTCGTTCAGCAGCTGCGATAAAGGTTCGACACTATAAACGTCGGGTAGAGCAAAGGCACCTTGTAGTGTATGTGCCCCTTTTTGTTTATAGGTAATTGCAAAGTTCCTAGAACCAAGGCCCTCAGGAAGTTAGAATATCAAATTGTCCTAAAGTAGGTAATTTGAGGAAGAAACTATCTTTTTGGGACGCTTAGTATAAACTCGTTAACACAAGAAAATGACCCAAGCAAGGTGCTTGCCTTACCTACTGTGGTCTATTCAGTAAATATATATATATATATATGCATATATATATCTATGCAACCGGAAGGAGCTCACCCCTGAGTCCTCGAAGGTGATAGGCTGAGTTGCACCTACTCTGACCACCTCTTGCCAGTTGAGATACCATTATATTACAAGGGCAGGAGCATGCAAGTTACGGCTGATTTGCGTGAAGGCTCGCTGGGCCCAATCAGCGTCGAACGTGGCTCGTTCAACCTCAACCCAGAGTGGAGGGCACCCGACCCTGGATTACCTTAGACTTTCATGGTCTGGCGGTCGAGCCCCACCCTCTAACCCTCATGTTTCCACGCAAACACACGTGTGATCTTGAGTGTATAGGTAGTTACTTCGCTATTCTTCAAGTTCTTGCCCTTTGTACTACGCATTCGGTGCCGGTGGGTGGGTTCTCTCACATTAGGCTATTGTTGTTCCTCACCTTCACATATTGAGGAGCCTTTCACTATTGAAGACTAAAATCTAAATCTGAGGCCCAGCTTGAAGGAAGTCGAGCCTCGAGTTAAGGGAGTCTGATGATCGGTGAGACCCCACGAGACTGATGGCCCTTGATAGGGGTATTGAAGACAGTTGGGAAGAGGATAGACAGCGAAATCGAAGGTATTGTTGGGGTTCTCTAGCAATAGTGATTCAGTATACGGAAGCGCAGTCTGGGTGTCAAGGATAATGGAGAAAAACCTTCTTGTTGTAGCGACTAAAAAGAAAGTCACCTAGCGTCTTTAGAACTAACGGTTTTATTCCAGTTGAATACAATAAGAAATTCCAACTTATCCGTCCTCAAAGAATTAGTAGCTTTCACACCAGTCAACCGATGGTTGATTCATCTAACGACAAGTAGCAAGCGCTCTACGACATCCTTGACATCTTGTGAGTAGGATAGGAAGCGTGTTTCGTGGGTGATTTGCATATTGCATGGTCAAACACTTTTGATCGATAACTTGAGTAACGCAATCAACCCCCCGTTCAAGGTCTTTCAGGCAAAATGACGGTAGTTGTCGAAGTAGAAGTCGTCATAGACGATGACGAACTTGACGTTGAAGTCGATGTGGTAACTGGCGGAGAACTGCTGCTCGTTGAGGAAGTACTTGATGTCGAGGAGAGAACCGGCACAGAACTAGATGAAGAAGTCGAAGGCTGCGCGCTGGAGGAAGTAGAACTGGCCGAGGTGGAGCTGGTTGATAACGAGCTGGCGGGAGGAGAGCTAGAGGATAGGGAACTCGACGTAGGCAGGCTGGACGATGAGGTGCTGATGGCTTGAGAACTAGTTAAGGCCGGGTTGCTTGTCGAAGAGCTGCTCGAGGTGACAAACGGACCGGAGATTGGCGTCGTGATCACTGGAGAAGCTGGCGGACTAGAAGATGTACTGGCGGTAGTCATACCAGGGGCGGAGGAGACAGATGGGGATAAGCTGCCAGAGCTACTGGCCGGTCCAGAAGACGCGCCAGAGGACGCGCCACTGGAGAGAGATACTGAGGCACTGGAAGTGCTTCGTGAAGAACTGCTGGCGGCGGATGAGCTCGGAGTCGACACAGGACGGCTTGAAGAGCTTGAAGGTGCTCTTCCGCCGACGATGGCCAAGACAAATTCTTCAATGAATTGGCCGGTTGGGGCTGCACTGGAAACTGGAGTCGCACTGCTGGACCCAATGCTGGTCGGCAAGGGACTGCCAGATGGCACCGTACTGGATACAGAAGTTGGGGCAAAGCTGACTGCGGAACCCGACGCACTACCCGAGAGGACCGAGCTGGGTCCAATGCTGGTTCCCGAAGAGCTTTGGACGACTGACATGGTAGCAGAAGTGGTGGTGCCGAGACCCAAGCTTGTCCCGGTGCTGGTAGAGGTTGTAAGGGGCCCAGTGTTTGCCAGCGGAAGCGTGGGAAGGCTAGACGAAGACAGAGTGACTGTCGCGGGGGTGATGGCTACCTGAGATGCCGGAACGACGACGAATAGGGGAACAGCATCCACAGCGCCAGTTCCCTGACGTCTCCAGAGATCTCGACGACGACGGTTGTTGCCGGCGGCCGCACATTGTTCCGGCGCAATGAGAGGGAGCTCTCTGAGGGTCGTACCACAGAAACAAGTACCTCTATTGGCACCGGTCATCGTGAAACCCTTGACAGCACAACTGACCGCACAAGTGGCTGCGGTGAAAGAAGATCCCTCTTCGGTCGTGTTCCCGCCGAAAGGCGACTCACCGGGAGGTACGCCTCTGCAGCCCTGGGACTGGACGACGAAGAGTTGAGTTGACCTTTGCCCAGTCACTGGATCGATGACCTCGAAATTGACGATCAATGCTTCGCCAGGCTGAATCTCGAAGACCCGCTCAAACGGTACAGGCTCAGTAGAGAGTACTGCGAAGGAGAAAGCTGCAGTCGAGCTTGGGCTGGCCGTTGTAAGCTCGGCAGTTGAGGAAGGAATCGACCGGCTCGACGGAGTACTGTCCACGGGAGATGATGACGGCGGTAAAGGACTTGAGCTTGGAGGTACAACAGGCGACGACGATGGCTCTGGTAGAGGACCTTGAGATGGCTCTTGAGACGTGCTAGGGCTGGGGCTGGGCGACGGCTCTGGGGAAGGTGACAGACTAGGCGAAGGGCTGGGGGTAGGTGATGGCTCCAGCGACAGCGACGTACTTGGGCTTGGGCTTGCTGAAGGCTCCGACGAAGAAACGGAAGTGCTCGGAGACAGAGTTGGTGAAGGGTCCGGCATTGATGAGGGGGTCAGAGTGGGAGTTGGCTGCACAGATTGCTCCATCGATGAGCTGGAACTTGGGGTGAGAGGCGGTTCTGGCGACGATGATGGAGTTGCAGTCAGAGTCACAGATGGTTCGACCACAGGCTGAGAAGTAGACGTAGACGTCGGCTGAATTGATGGTCCAGTAGAAGTAGATGTCGGCTGAACTGGTGGCTCAGAAGACGTAGACGTCGGCTGAATTGATGTTTCAGTAGAAGTAGATGTCTGCTGAACTGGTGGCTCAGAAGACGTGGATGTCGGCTGCACTGGTGGCTCAGAAGAAGACGTGGATGTCGGCTGGACAGGTGGCTCGGAAGTGGAAGTGGTCGTCGGTTGAATTTGCTCCGAAGTAGACGTCGACATCTCTACTACCGGCTGACTGGTCGACGTGCTGGATGTCTCAATCGCAGGTTCAGATGTCGAGGTAGAGGTCGGCTGTGCTGGCGGCTCCGAAGTCGACGTTGAAGTTGGCTGTGTGATCGACTCAGAAGTTGAAGTAGAGCTTTCTACAGGTGGCTCAGAAGTCGAGGTTGACGAGAATAGCGTCTCTGAGGTTGTCGTGGTGGAAGTTGGCTGAACTATAGGCTCAGAAGTACTGCTTGAGCCAACTGTTGGTTCTTCGGGCTCAGAAGTCGTAGTAGATGTTGTTGGCTCTAATGTGCTAGACGATTGGCTTGTAGGCTCCGTACTCGTACTGTTTGGCTCTACCAGCGGCTGAGATGTGCTAGTAGACGTGATTTCGCTAGTTGAAGTTGGAATTTCTAAGCTAGTAGACTCACTTGACACAGTCGGCTGCTCGGAGCTGGTAGGCTCACTAGTCGTCATAGGCTGCTCGGAGGTTGTTGAAGTTGAAGCCTGTGAATCGGGATCAATGGTCTCCGTTGAGCTCTGTGAAGACGTCGGCTCGCTTGTCATGTTCGGCTCTTCTATTGTCGAAGTTGGGCTCTGCGTCGTGGTTGGACCTTCCGTAGACGTAGTTGGACTTTCAGTGCTAGCTGAGCTGGTCGTTGTGGGCTCGTCTGTTGTCGTTGCCGTTGTCGTGGACGGGTTGTCTGTTGTTGTGGTTGGATCTTGAGACTCAGGGTCGACAGTTTCCGCTGTGGTCGCCTCACTTGTGGTACTTGGGGCGTCTGTCGTTGTGGTCGGCGCATCGGTTGTTGTGCTGGGGTCCTCCGTTGTCGTGGTAGGGTCTTGTGATTGCGGATCGACACTCTCCGTAGAAGTTTGGTCCGTTGTGGTGGATGGATCCTCTGTTGTGCTGGTCGGGGCCTCGGTTGTCATGGACGGGTCCTCTGTCGTGCTTAGGTCACTTGTCGAGGTTGGCTCATCCGTTGCGGCTGTCTCCGTGGCGGTGCTGTCCGTAGCAGTCGTCAAGTCAGTCGTCGTTGTCGATTCGTCCGTCGTGGTAACCTCCGTCGTTGTAGCCGCCTCGGTAGAACTCTCGGTGGATGTCTCGGTTGCCGTGTTGGAAGTGGTTGTAGTCGTAGAATTAAAGTCAGGGTTCTCCAAAACATATTGAGCGGTCCCGTAAGCTACACCACCGCAATTTTCGGTGGTGTTGCCAACGCAAGGAACGCTGCAGTCGCCATCTGGATCCGTTGACAAATTTCCTGCAATGCTGTTACCGCAGCTGCAAGTCGATCCGCCAGATAGAGCGTAATATCGGAACGGTGCGCAAAATTCCAGACAGGTCTCGTGCGTCGTGCTGGCAACGTACGTTTGTGGTTGGTAGTTGCTATCTGTATTACTCACGGGAGCCGCGTTATTCTCCAAAGGAAGGTAGCATCCCGGTACGGACGGATCGGTCTGAGCCTGAATTTGTGTGATGAGGGAGATTGACAAGGTGGCCACCACGGCTGCCTTCACCAACCAACCCATCTTGACCAGTGATCTAAGAAAGACACCTTAGGAGAACACAGAGCCGTCAATTACAACGAGGCAGAGGTGTATCGAAACTTTGAGTTGCAGACTTCTCCTGATAGAGAGATAATATCGTCCACAAGAAAAGAGTACACAACCTCACGCTCGCGGAGAAGATGCTGAACGTAGACAGGTGTACCCAGAAAGCGATGCGAGTCGAGAACGGCGAGGGTGAAGAGAGAAGATGGTCAGACTCGCTCTTTTCTTCTTCCCTATCATTTTTGCCAAGACTTTCCTCCCCAGCAAGAAAGAATACGCCATTCCATCCATTCCGGGCAGACCAAATGTCTCAAAAAAATCCCAGAAACCTGGAATGCGTAAGATGAAGGATTTTCGTTACTCAAGCTTGGAGGAAATTTCCCCTCGAGCGCCCAGCATTCCGTATGTGCTCCGTGCTCTCCCTGCATTGCATGTGTGCTTGTCTGGCCAGAGTTTCGCCATCTCTGCCGGCGACGCTCCCACTTCGGACATGACTCGAAAATGGTGGAAGCCTCGGAATGTCTCAAAGACCTCACACCGATGGCCATGCAATATGCTTCTTGTAGGGTTAGAGCAATTGATTGTGACTTGCGCTGCACACGTAAATGATAGGAATGCCCACCGCCCTTTTAGTTTCCACCCCATGTTTATGGGATCAAGGGAATGGGAGCCACGTGAGGCTGGTAGATTATCAGGTCCTAAGGGGTAATCGATCAGTGCCGTTGACACAGGGATGCGGTGGAAATGGCCCAACCGGTTGGTAACTTGTGTCCTGGCTCGACCGGCAGTTCGTGATAGTGGTGTCTGGTAGGCTGATGAAATCAATGGAGAGACTGGTTTGGTGAGGATTCCACCGCTTTCCGCTTCGCTCACGTCGTACGAAGACCAGGGCCCACATTCTTGACCGAGGCCTTAAACGTACCAAGCAAAGCTTGTTCCAATGGAGGGACCGGTAGGGGGATGGAACAACAGTCATATCGCTGAGGTGACGACGTACGAATTCCTAACGGATTCTAGTCCAGGTCTTCGTCCTTATCTGCAGTCGTGACGAGGCTCCGTGCTGCGGCACGCGGCTCGATAGTCAAGTAAAAGAACCGAGGGCGTTCTCGACTCTAGTTTTAGGAAGTTTCCCATGGTAGCTTGGTGGTACTCGTTCCTTAGACCTTCGTTATATGGCTAGCGACGTGACTTATCCAGCCCATGACCACTTAATGAGAGTGCCCACAGGCATGATGTTGAGCTCGTGGTCAATAGATAAGGAAATCCTCCTTCGATATCTTGTTGACTCGCAGCTTCCGTCTCAGCTTGTGCTCTAGGTCCTCGTTGTCTGATGCATTATCTCCGTAGCCTCTAGCTTCGTCACCCCAGTGCATGATTCCTTCGACGTAACTTGTTCCCAAAAGGGTGACACCACGTTTGTTCGGGCGTCTCCGCACTACGCACGGCATCAGACCGCCTTCGAGAACACAAATGCTGTCCCCTTGACGCATACGCTCCGGCCCCAGACCAATCTGTCCTCGAGAGGTCACAAACAGCCGGTAGCCACTAGCTACGGCTCGGATAGTGTCTTCAATCCACTGTAGGTGAGCATCTGCAGCATCACCGGCGTCGGAGTTGATGGCGCCATCACCTTTCGACTGCTGAGCAAAGGTAAACAGGCGGGGACATAGTTTCTCGTCGAATTTACTGTCCCTCTGCCAATCCCGAAAGGTGGCTGATGTCGCCTCTAAAATCGTCCCAATTCGATTGGGAGGCGTTGCTGGTGAACCGGCGATCTTCTCCAGAATTTTTTTTTGAAAGCCAAGGTAGACAGAATGGTCGTAACTGGAGCCTTCGAGAATAGGTTTGCCAGACTTTCGGCGGCGTGAATCAGCATCCAGTGCGAGATTTGCTTGACTTCGTCCTGATTGAGACGTTGGGGGGCCGAATAATCATCAGACCCGGCCTCTGTCCTCACTGAGTAACACAGACACCGCGCGACAACTTCCACGAGAGGCTCTGTATGCAGCGTATGCTCCTGCTTAATGACTTGTCAGCACGCGGATATGAGCTGAGACACCGCCTCGGCAAGATTGGACAGATCGCTGGCGATGGGATCGCTAGTGCTCTCTACGACACCACAACTGACTCCTGTAGCACTCAAAACAAATAGGTGATGTTCTGAGGCATCAAATGAATCGACCTGAGCGGGAATACGATGCACTGTTTCCCACCCAGGATCGGAGTCAACATCTCCGTCGGCTAGGCGTTGAAAATGCTCTTGCGGTAATACGATATGATCTTCCGCGCCAGCTTGAAAATGTCGGAATCTAGCACGACTTGCGTTGAGTCGCTGAAATAGCTCCCCATGTAGACGTATGCGCTGCTGATTCCAACCTGGTACTGAATAGTCCGAAGACCAATCAGGGACCCAGGAGGGCACATCAGTCCGAGACTTGGCAAGCAAGTCAAATGTTGTAACCCACAGAAGTCCCGTTTGCCGGACGATCTCGTAAGCCACCTTCGTAAACAGATCCCTCACGCTTACTTCGTAGCCAGGATTGATGTTCAAATCAAGGTGGCTAAAGACGGCCTCACTCCTCAAATCGTCCGCAAGTCGAAGAAGTGCAAAGATCTTGTCACGCGGTTCGGACGATCTTCTATTGCGAAAGTTTCTGAGCAGCCAAAGAAGCGAGCTGTTGGTTGCAATAGAAGACATGCGATACAAGCCGCGAACGCGGAGGAAATCAATCGTGTCGGCCTTTGCTGCCAGATAGAACATTACTTGAAATAGGTCCGGCGAATCTGGCGAGGGCGAGTCAAGGAATTCGCGCGCTCCCTTGCCCTATTGCCCTGAAAGGAATGGAAACACGACCATAGGCAATAGTGAGCTCTTTGGCAACGCAAGCCTCTTGTACAATCCAAATTCGATTTCACCAGTCGCTGACAGCGAACAGACGAATTCGCTCAGACATTCGTCGCCGTCTTTTATCTTCGGCCAAAAGTTCTCGTGTCGATACTATTTCTCGGCCTATTGTGGCTGAAATCTCATGTATGGGCGCTGATATAAGACTGTAAAGGCAAAGAGTTTCCTCATGTTCGGATAAAGATCCCGGCATAGAGGATTGCCAGAAGTTGAGTGAGCTTTTGATGAGGGGTATGTCCGTTTATTTGCCGGTGAAGCGAACAGCGGGTGATTTTCCGAGCAGTTCAAAGCGAATGGGATAGTCTTCGCGGCTGCGATCCAAACCATCGCCCACGTAAGCGATAACCTCGGTGGCTGAGCCGAAGATCTCGTGCATCAGCCCAACTTGATGGCTCTTCTCGGCACCGTTGTTTTGGTTGATGCATATGGAGTCCACCCAGATCGTGATGGGGCTCGCTGACAGACGAATGGCTCGTAAAGCCCTGTTGAGATTGAATGTGATGCATTGGGTCTTGCCGTTAACAATGATCTCGTTGGACTTCCGAGTGCCGCCCCATGCGTACGATAACGCGACGTATTGATGGTGCTGACTGGCAAGATACAGCTCTGCTTTGAGGTCGTCGAGCCAGTCGCCAGGCAAAAGACGTAGAAGCCGGATCTCTTGGCCATTAAGCTCATCGTGATACTGGAAGGCTGACATTGGCACAGCTCTTGTCGCTGAACCTGCGGATTCGTTGCCTGCAAGGTTCGTTCATCATGTTGCCAAGAAAATTCGAGATAGTACAAGACCGAAAGCTTGGTGAGGTCAGCCCGCAGCTCGCGGGGATGCTGATTGGCAGGGCCTAAGCATGGTCAATTGTCGTAAGGAACTTCTAGTCTGATCGATCTGATTGAGGTTCATGACAGTCATTGTCGACGAGCCTATACAAGATACAGCAGCAATTATCGAAACCATGAGAGTGCCGCCGCTGGACACTTGAAAGACGAGATTGGCGTAAAGTGACCAACCGCACCAGAATCAAGCATATGAAGCCGACATCCCAAGAAACTGGTAATTAGACGTTGAAAGGGAGCAATTCGTTTTGTGGGGTCGAGCAGGCAGGAGGGACCGGGGTGAGTGGAGGGGTGAGAGTTGGTACCCCTCATCAATTACATAATCCACATCAGGTAAGGCAACAATGGGTGTGGCCCGTGCCCAAGGAACATCACGAAAGGCTGCAATAATTTTTTGGAGCTCCAGAAGCTTCTTGGCCACGAACAGGAGAACTTCAGCCTTCTCGCGACGACACACGAAACCAGTCCGATCCCACGTCACGAAAATAGGCCGCTGTACTCGTCGTCACCCAAATAATACTTCAAAATGTCGTTCGGAGGCCAGACCCCGACCATTATCGTCCTGAAGGAGGGTGAGTTTACCCCACCGCCTTCCCCTTGGTCGCTAGGAGCCATGATTGACGAGTCTGTGGCGCAGGAACCGATACCTCTCAGGGCAAGGGTCAGATTGTCTCCAACATCAACGCATGCTTGGCCGTCCAGGCCACGATCAAGTCTACACTTGGCCCCTATGGCGGTGATCTCTTGATGGTCGATGCCAACGGAAGGCAGACCATCACCAACGATGGTGCTACCGTCATGAAGGTCGGGAATGATGCGGGCAACATCCAAGACGAATTGCTGACGCGCGAATAGCTCCTCGACATCGTTCACCCCGCAGCCCGAATCCTCGTCGACATCGCGAGATCACAAGATGCCGAAGTCGGTGACGGTACAACATCCGTAGTCGTTTTGGCTGGAGAGATCCTAAAGGAGATCAAGGAGCACGTCGAGCAGGGCGTCAGCTCCCAAGTTATTGTAAAGGGTTTGAGAAGAGCGTCTATGATGGCCGTCAACAAGGTCAAGGAGATCGCGGTCGACACAAATGAGGGCAACAGAAGGGAAACGCTCGGCAAGCTTGCTGCTACTGCCATGACTAGCAAGCTGATCAAGCGCAACACCGAGTTCTTCACAAAAAGTAGGTCGATACACTTAACGATTGAGCACTTCTGACAATTCGCAGTGGTTGTCGACGCCGTCTTGTCCCTCGACCAAGAAGACCTCAACGAGAGGTTGATCGGCGTCAAGAAGATTCCCGGCGGTTCCCTCACCGACTCCCTTTTCGTTAACGGTGTCGCTTTCAAGAAGACCTTCTCTTACGCCGGTTTCGAGCAACAACCCAAGTCCTTCCAGAAGCCCAAGATTGTGTGCTTGAACGTCGAGTTGGAGCTTAAGGCCGAGAAGGACAACGCCGAGGTCCGAGTCGAGCAGGTGTCAGACTACCAGGCCGTCGTCGATGCGGAGTGGCAGATTATTTACAAGAAGTTGGAGGCTATCTACAAGACCGGTGCCAAGGTCGTTCTTAGCAAGCTACCCATTGGCGACCTGGCTACCCAGTACTTTGCGGACCGCGACATTTTCTGCGCTGGTCGCGTTGCGTCCGAAGACATGGAGCGTGTGGTCCAGGCTACCGGCGCGACTATTCAGTCAACATGCTCTGACATTCTGGCTGAGCACCTCGGTACCTGCGGCAGCTTTGAGGAGCGCCAGATCGGTGGTGAGCGCTTCAACTTCTTCGAGGGCTGCCCTGAGGCCAAGACCTGCACGCTGGTGCTCCGTGGTGGTGCTGAGCAGTTCATTGCTGAGGTCGAGCGCTCGCTGCACGACGCCATCATGATTGTCAAGCGCGCCATCAAGAACCACACCATCGTCGGTGGCGGCGGTGCTGCCGAGATGGAGGTTTCCGCTTACCTCCACCGCTTCGCCGACAAGAACATTCCCCACAAGCAACAAGCCATCATCAAGAGCTTCGCTAAGGCTCTCGAGATCATCCCGCGCCAGCTTTGCGACAACGCCGGCTTCGACGCAACCGACATTCTCAACAAGCTGCGCGTGGAGCACCGCAAGGGCAACACATGGGCTGGTGTCGACTTTAACAACGAGGGTGTTGCTGACATGATGGAGCGCTTCGTTTGGGAGCCTGCGCTGGTCAAGATCAACGCCATCCAGGCCGCCACCGAAGCCAGTTGCCTCATTCTCGGCGTTGACGAAACGATCCGCAATGAGGAGAGCGCAGCGCCTCAGGCGCCCGGCCAGCAGTTGCCGCCCGGTGCTGCACAGCGTGCTCTGAGAGGCAGAGGACGCGGCATGCCCCGCCGGTAAAGTATTTATGACTGGAAAATGAAGGGAAAAGAAACAAATGAAAAGGATTTGATGAATGGCGTCTGTATGATACCTAGAACTTGCCCAAGGGCATTGGCTTTCAGAAGTCGGAATAGACTGGGTCATTTGTCGTCTGTCATGGAAAACTTGCCTGCAACCTTGGGAGCCCACCCCCGCGTGAACGCATCACCTTGGAGGTGGTTTAAAATGCGGCGCAGCTACACCAGGAGTTGCATGGTGGCAGCCGTGCACGGCTGGCCACATTGGTTCCTGGTAGCAGGATCGACGTGTCGACGGCAAAGGATCGAGGCGCTCTATGTTTTCCTGGGTTGAGGTTGAAGATACGCTCGCCCAGATTCTCATCAGTCTGGTCGCCAACCGCACTTCTGCCTTTGAGCGGTTCCAATGATTCCGAATACCCACTTGCTCAAAGATTTAACATTGTTCCGTACGCCCTTGTGACATGCCAAGCTGTTTTTTCTTCTAAGATGCAATGTCAGTATATCGCGGGGAATAGTATTACTCGATTCAAACAGAGCGAATCTAGCTCAAACGTGCGGAAGCACTGACACCCATGTTGCCTTGCTAGTGAGCTTCACTGTGTATCCGCACGCTCTGTGAAGACGAATTCGATGAGATGTTGTATAAATGCCACGCCTCCTGAGTATGCAAAAAGTCTAATGAACAGCACCATAATATGCCCAAGATCTAACCACAAACGCCAAACACCGACACAAAAGCACATCACCCTGCAGAGTATCCCATGTCGTACATTTGTTTGTCCCGACCCTTGTCTCCTATAGCTTCATCCGCATCTTCTTCCTCATCATCGCCCTGCTCAATCAGCATATCCAGATCTCGATCCACAGCAGCTGCCTCCTCCGGTGTCTCCTCCGCCTCCGTCGCATTTAACAAAGCCTGGAAATCAGTGTGATGCGGATGATAATGACTATACGGATCGTCGGTCGTAGCTGGCGGACCGATGATCTGCGGGTCGATGGGTTGATATGATTCGTCTTGTAACATGGGATTATGACGCGGGTGGCGTGGTAATGGAGAGGCGGACGGGTCGCGGAGAGTATGTGACGGTGGTATTGACGCAACCTCTGCATAAGGAGACGAGCGCGGTGGCGAGAGAGGCGGAAGATGATGGTTCTGAAGCGCGAGAACGCGGTCAGCAGCGCCGACGTTCGCGGTCGACATGGGCGGCGTAGACGTAGAAGTAGATAAAGACTGGTTCGAAATAGAATTGTCAGAAACAGGGGTGCTTTTTGCTGCAGCCGCCGCCGCCGCTGCTCTGCCCCTAGCACCCCCGTTGCCCCCCGGGGCAGGCATCTTCCCCAGCTCTTTGCACTCCGAGCAGTTCCGAATAACATCGCTGACCGTCTCCTTGATGCGGCTCCAGTGATACTTCTCGGCAATGGTGGCCGTCGTCTTGTTGATGCCGCCGTGGCTGGCGACGTGGACCTCGCGGGCGATCTCGTACTGGCGGCGCGGGTCCGGGACTACCTCCTTGTCCTTGAGCATCAGGCGGTCGCCATCAAGCAGCTTGTAGTGGGTCGCGGCGCTGCGGAGCCTGCTTTTCTCGGCGCGGTCAGCCCCGGCCGGGTACTTGCCGTATTTGAGGTAGAACTTGATCTTGTCGAAACGCTCTTCACTCACGAGTTCCTCGGATTCGCCGGGGACGAGGTCGCGCCCGTATATGATGGCGTCGATGAGCACGCCCGGGTGCGACTTGAGGTTGCCGCAGCCCTTGACGCGCCCTATGCGTTTGAAGCCCAGCGCGTCCCAGATCTTGCACGACGCCACGTTCGTCTCGTACACGAGGTTAAAGACCGAGTACGTGTAGCCCAGCTTTGGGGCCCAGTCGATATAGCACTCGCCCATGAGCCTGCCCACGCCGCGGTTGCGGGAGGCGTCGGTGACGAGGAAGCCCGCGTTGCACACGTGCGAGCTGCGGCCGGGGTAGTTTGGTTTGATGTAGAAACTGCCGAGACACTCGCGGGACCAGTCCATGTCCTCGGTAAGGTCGGAGCGGTCGACGTTCCCGAGGAGCATTATGGCGCCAAAGTTTTGGAACCAGTAGGCGCCGAACTTCTCCGCAGACATGACGTCCGTCATTGGGTACGTGTCACCGCCCTCGATTTCCTTGTTCAGTTGGTCGCTGAGGTAGCGGACGAGAGATTGGGGTACCTCATGCTGGGAGGCAAAGGGGATGATTGTAGCGACGGTCTGGCGGTCTCGAAGCGTCACTTGACGGGGAACGATGTCGGCCGGGAGTTCGGGCTTGTTCGGGTCCGGATAAGGCGGGGCACCGGAGACGCGGTATATTGTGGGGCTCGCCGGGTCATCCAGCATGGCCGGCATTTTTTGGTGATTCGGCAGCGGATCGGCTCCGCAGGGGGGGCCTGTGCCTCTGGTCGTGTAAGACGAGGAGGGGTAGACAGTGTTAAGAGGTGGCTGTCGCCGATCGCTTAAGGCGTCTCTGACCGACTTGAACGCTGAGAACCTCACAAGCGATAGTGTTAGTCAACATTTCACATGTGTAGCAAGCAGGCTGCAGCGAGGCAATTTGTTGCCTGTTGTGCGTGCGTTTTCTTCTCTCTCGCTCTCAGACCCTTTGATATTGACAGGAGGAAATACAAGGACTGCAAGTTTAAAACAAAAAAAAAAGAGTTTTGTAAAATAAGCCTACCAAATTTGGAGTTCAAAAGCCGTGTTGACTGGCTGCGACGACGACCTCGGCTCACACGGCGATTTGCGACGCAGAGAAGCGCAACGACGGTTGGCGGCTTGGAAAGGTGACCGTTGGGCACCGCGTGCGTCTCTCTGGGCCAGTTTCAGCCGATGACACCACAGCTACCATGCACGAATGCCTGACCTTGGCGGGGTGTCGGAAAACCGAGCTGGCTGGCTGCCCGGGGCTTTGTGCGTGCTGAAATATTCGTTTGGTGATGGTTTTAGACCTTGGGGAGGGGAAATGCGCAGGCGCGAAGTTTTCAACATGGGGGCGGGTCTTGGATTATGTAATGGGCTTGAGCCACAGGTCTTTGACCAGAAACTCCAAGAATAAGCCTCTTGTGGCTGAATGTCGTTGTGCAAAATGGAGCCAAAGACGAGAACACCATGGTTTGGCTCAACTTGACTGAATCAATAACTCGCCGGAATTTTCTTGCCTCGACGCGATTTTGTCTAGGTATTTGTATCTCTATATGCTTTATGGCGATTCCCTCCCTCCCTGTGAACAACGTGAACATTGTGGACAGTAGTGATGAGAGAGAGAGTGAAAGTCAAGGACGTTTTTCGAGGAAATCTTGATCACGTCAAGCGATTCCATTCCCAACATTATTTCATAGAAACCTTCCTGCACTTGGATGACGCTGGTTTCCATCTCAGCGCTGACCAATGACCGCAATGCGCCCTTCTCTAGAAGAAGAAAGCACGGTATAAATACCTGATGACTCTTATTTATTTATTTTCCTCCTTATACACGATATGACTGTTCAAGTGATTCTATCCGTATCCTCTAGTTGGTATCATCTTTCATAAAACCATACGTGTATGACTTTTCTGACGGGTAATGTGAAATATGGCAACTGGTTCCGCCACCGTGCTAAAGCCTTCGTGAAAGAGACTACATATGAGCTGGTCCCTCTTCATCAGTTGGCGGAAACTCGATATTACTAAAATACCCTGGATCATACATATATGGAGATGACCATCTGTATCATCTGCTTAATTACTTCCATCTCATGTTGGCCTACGCTCCCCTATCGATGAATCTACGAAAAACAGAAGAGGGCGACGACAAGGAAATACGATCTCACGGGCAGGCTTTTTTTTTTTCTTTTCTTTTTTCCCCCCTTTTCTCGATTTACTCTGGGTTGAGTTCCCCGGATCCGCCTCAAGGCTGTTGACATTGAAATCCTGCAGAGTGATGCCGTCCCCTGACCACTCCGCCTACGCCTGGGAAGATCCTATTGTGCAAACCCCTGGTAATCGCCTTGGCTGACTATCAAAATGCGTGAAATGGCAAACTCTTATACAAGGGTTGTTCCTGTTTTTCATTCGCGAACAGCAAAGATCTCATCTTCCTCAGCTACTGGTGGGCGTCATCTCGTTTTCCTCCATGGTACCGGCTGTTGCCATCAATCCACACCTTCCTCTTCTTGATCGCATACTTATGGCTTGGAATGACAAGCCGAGCCTGGATTGAGACATGCTATTCAAGGGACAAATGCAGGAAGTTACAAACTGCAGACAAAGGATATTTCTTCAGCTTGTCGAAATGGCCGCCACTGGCCACTGCTGAGCAGTATTTTAAGTCTCCTGGAACTTCCAAGCAATGGCTGCTTCAGTCGTCTTAAATTGCAGTCATTGGCTTCTAATCGGGTTGGCTCTGGGCAAAATCTGACCCGGCCTTCGCCCATGGAAGTTTACCCATTGAAGGAAGGGCTTCTGTATCGACCCAAGCCAATTGCCAACGGCGGAAATCGGAACAATCATAGTTGGTATGTCTTCCGGTGTGATGAGGCAACTTCGGAGTATTGCCTGGCCTGATACCACAACAGCGACAACAATGATGGACGTTGTACCTGATTGTTTCGGTATCTGAGCCAGGCGAAGCCAAGGTCTAGCTCTTGCGCTGAGGAATCCATCGAAATGATCCTGAGAAGACTCCACGCGAGATTTTTTGCTTCAGTCCTTTGACGAGTCTGACTACGGACAATCTGATGCTTCAGTTGGAGGAACCGAAGCCGGATTCACTGAGGACGAGAAGAACGAGATTCGCAAGGAAGCCAACGAGGCAATTGGAGCCAGCTGAGTGTCGGACCCGAATTGAGCTCCGTTGGCTAGAAGAGGTCATGCTGGACCAGGGCATAAATCGTTCGTTGGGAAAGCGAGAGTTCGTTAAGAACCAGGTCAGACAACTTAAGGAGCTAGAGGCTACGAGAACTACTTTATTATCCTTAGTATCTACTACGCTGCGAAAACGCTGGATAGTAACTAGTGGAGGTTCTGCTTTAAAGCAGGCGAAGTTCTTCTAATCTACTTAATATATATTAAGCAACTTAACTAGGATAGAATAAGAACTAAGACGGACGTTAGGAATTTTTACTATAGAACCGTAGTGGTAGGATTAAAATTGGGATTTGGAATAGCTTCGGGTAGTTAGTATTAGCTCTCTTTTGTTTTTATCCTTTTATTAATACCGTTAGGGGCGATAGAGTTATGGTTGGACGTATGTGTAGCAGGGACAACGGGCGGAAGTTCCTCTTTGGGATATTTAGCCCAGTTCAACACCATAGCATAACTTAGAAGAAACAACCCCTCTTACTAGAACTACATCCGCCCCAACTGCGAGGCACATTTCTGGCTTATGCAACCATGCGCAGGCGTTTCCGGTTTATTCCATTGACGACCGCGAACTTGATATCTTTAATACCTCATGCTCTAGCGTCTTGGGGATAGCCGGAGGTACCTGAGCCTGTATCATCACGGTATCTTTAGCATCCCAAGAAACAAGGAAGCTATGGTATATGCCTATGGCCGGGCTCGCGTTTGGGAAGAAAACCTGGGCAATCCCATGAGGCGAGGGCGCGGCGATTGACGTTCCAGTGCCCAGCGGCGCGGGCATGTTTGCCCGGCTTGCGTGTCCCCAAGTCAGTGGGCTCTGGAGCTTGTGATGCCGTCTGAAGGTATTACTGATCCTCGAAGAGGCCATTTGAACAGTTGTCGTCCCGAGTTTATTCGTTGTTCAGTAGATGCCGCTTTTCCAACTCAACAGTGCTCTCCTGCGAAGGGCAGGACGACCACCAGCCCCGAGTGGAAACGAGCAGCTTCGCCTGAACAAACTAGGCTCGAACGTCGCCGCAGATGGTCGATAGGATCTGGGCTAGTCATGGAGGACTGTGTCTAACTCTGCAAGTTTTCAGAAGCTGCATCGAAGGCATCTGTGGCCGTTACGAAGTTGAAAAACTGCCTGTCAGCTGCTTTCCGAAGTCCTAAAGATACGCACGACCTTACGCGTGTGCAAACAAGGCTCGTAGCGAGAAGCCCTCCTCGGGCAGATTTTATAATACTATACATGTTCATACATTTTCAGCGTGTACAAATCCCACCCCCGCCCGCCCGCCTTCATGGATCATCTCACTGATCCAGCAGCTGCTTCCTCAGCTCCTCATTCAACGCGCCCTCGGCCATGGTCTGCGCGTCAATCTCCTGCTCAATCTCCTCCTCCAACGCCGCCTCGCCGAACATGGCCTGCTGCCGCTGCGCCTGCACCATCTCCAATAATTGCGGCGCGCCGTCCTGGTTGGCAATGTCTGCGTTGTCCTGCCTCCAGCGCTTTCTCTCCATCTGCCACTTCTCCTTGACCTGTTCCATGAACCTTGACGTGTCAACCGGGATATCCCACGGGACAACGCCGTTTTCCGCATCAGCCAACCGGCGCTTCTGGCCCTGCTGACCAGCCCTGCCGAGTACGCCTCCGATGACGGCGACGGAACGGTAGCTGTTTCTCAATTGTCAGTATTCCACAACCTCAACACCACTTGAGTCCGACTGGGGTAAGGGGCGCTTACCTGTCATCGTTGGCAGGAATAGTGTACGTTACCCAGTCCGGGTTAGCATTGGTATCGATGATACCAATCGTCGGAATGTTCGCCAATCCGCACTCGTACAGCATGGTGTAGTTCTCCAACGGGTTCAGGCAAACCACCAAATCAGGCACTAGCGGCCTCGCCGTGCGCTGGTACTGCTCGAAACCCTTCAACTCCCCGTCCACCTCGTCCACGACCTTGATCTCCTTGCCGAGATTGATGATGTCCCGGTTCGTGATGTTGCCCGGCGTCCACCTGCTGAACAGGTGACACCCGCCCGCCAGGTTGGCCGCCTTGGTGACGATGTCCATCTGGCCCTTGCGGGTGCCCACGAACAGGATCAGACCGCCGCGGTAGGCGACCTCCTCGACGACCCGCGCGGCGCGGCGCAGGTGCGCGGCCGTAACCTCGAGCGAGATGAGGTGGATGCCCTGGCGCGCGCCGTAGATGTACCGCGCGTTGGCCGGGTTCCAGAGCGAGGTGTGGTGGCCCATGTGCGTCTGGCTGGCCATCAGGAGCTCGAGCGTGATGTCCTTGGGCGACGGCGGCCTCTTCACGAGGCTGGAGGGGACGTATCTCCTGCCGACGACGGAACCCACGCTCGACGTCTGCTTCTTGACCTTTCTCCACAGCATGTGGTTGTGGAAGACGTCATCGGGGTTGAACGACTGTCGGGGGTCCGGCATCTCGTCTGCCGCGAGTTCGCTGGCGGCGTTCAGGGCGGATTGGGCGGTGAAGGCGTCGAGGCTCTGTTCCGTGAGGTCGTCGTCCACCTTAAGGGACTCTGTCTTGATGGTGCGGTGGCATGATCGGATGACGGGCGCGAGGGCTCTGCGGCCTAGGGGGAAGGAATGGTTAGTCTGAACGTCCGCTATGGATGACGGGACGGGTAAGCGTACCATGCCGCGCAGCTATGCTCCTCACGATCATGGTGGCGGCTGCGGCGTGGTGGTTTGGACGTTGTCGCTGCAGTCATGCGATCCGCTCGGAATTTTTTTGGAGCTTTCGGGAGCTGGACGGTAGGCTCCGTAATTGCGGGTGCGCGGATTAGGTAAGCGCCCGCGGTCCGGGATGAGCGAGTTTGGGCCACTACCCGTCAACTTCATGCATTTATGCGGCAGAATCATTCACAAGCATTTGCGAACCAAAATGGGTTGTCCAATTCAATGAGGAGTGCGGTAAATTAATTAACGTCGGGGTACTCAGTCTAAAGACAACCATACTCGATATCTACAATGCTCGGCAACGACTTTCGTCAAGTCATGAATGAGATACGCCCCTTCTATCTCTAACACATCACTTACCTACTGGTCAGGCGCGAGATGGTGAAGACACCGACAATAACAACAGCCAACGTCACAATCGCACCGGGGAGCAGCAGCTCGTTGGGGACGCCCTGAATGACTTGTTCCGGCTCGTGATGCGACGCCCTTGAGCGACGCGATCTCCTTGAGTGCGAAACATCGTCATCCTCGTCCTCCGCGTCATCATCCTCTTCGTCATATTTTCTCCTGTGGCGCAAGTCGGGGGTGGCGGAAATGGGGGGGGTAGGAAGAGCAACAGGCTCCATGGGGAAGGAAGCGGCAACAGGGGGCTTCTCGGGGTCGTGGACGAACAGGTCGACCTTTTCCCTGCGTCCCTGGCGCGCAAGGAGAATGGATTCGAGAAGGTCGTTGTCTGTTGTGATGGAGACGGAGTCGCCCTCGTCGTCAAGATAGCTGAGCGCAAAGCCGCCAGAAATTCTACCCTCCTCAAAGGCAGGGGCGCCACCAATGGCCTCCACCTCGTGCCCAAGCTTGGAAACCACGTTGGCGACCATAGCGCCAATGCCCTGCGATGCGATGACTTGCAGACGGTGCACGCGTCCCGAGGGCGCCTTGAACTTGAAGGGGAAAGGCAGCTCCGCGGGCGACTGCTGAGCCGGGCTGTTGCCGGTGATGATGGAGTGAGGAGGGGACTCGATACCGACGTGCGATGCAGAGTCGCCGGGGGCGACGCTGTCTCCAATGCGCTCACGGGTGAGGTCGGGTGACATGATGCGGGAGCCGAGATTTGTGTGGTGGGTGTGGCTGCCGTCACCAGACATCATGGACTCCGTGCCGTCGTCGAGAGAAAGCCAGAACTTGTTCCATGCCGGTCCTTCGCTGTCAGAGGTAGACATGGTGTTGATTTGCTCGAGTGTGGCGTAGGTGAGCTTGAGGACGTCGACCATGCCGACAATCTCGCCGCCATCGGATGTCATGACGGGGAGGTTGAGGTAGTGGCCATCTGTGATTTGTCAGTTCATGCCTCTTCACGTCTTCTCGGCAGCTCTTACCGTGCATCTTGCGGAGAGCAGCCTGAATGCTCATGTCCATGGGAGCGAAGTCAGGGTGGGGCGTCATGACACGAACCACACTGCAAGTGGCGGGGTCGAGACCCGGAGCGATAACACGAAGGACGACGTCCTTGCTGGTGAAGATACCGGTAATAGCTCCCTGGTCCTGCACAAGAACGGCAGTGGTGCGGTTTTCCTTCATCTGCTGAGCGGCCTCCTTGACCGAGGTGCGAACGCTGACAGTCGTCGGGGGGCGTCCGTCCAGAACAGACTCGAGTGTCGGGCCAGACATCTTGCTACGAAGCGCCTCGACATACTGGATGATCTGTTGGGGCTGGCTGGTGCCGAGCTCGGATTGCACACCCTCGAGGGCGTCATAAAGCCTCCTCGAAGAAGAGTAGGCGCGCTCCAACTTCTCCATAGCGTCGTAGAAACACTTTGTAATATCCAAAATACCCGAGATATCCTGGTTCTCGTCCATAACCGGCAGGTGACGGAAGCCCTTGCGGACCATCAGATCGAGGGCGTCGGTGGCGCTCGTGTCGGTGCGGGCACATAGGGGGTTCTTGGTCATAATCTCAGCGATGGTGATGTGGTTCGGCTTCTGGCCGGCTCCGACGACGCGGAAGGCGAGATCTTTGGCGGTAAAGATACCGGCGATACGGTCGTCGTCGTCGGTGACCAGCACGCAATCCTCGCGCTTCGCGGCCATGAGCTGGGCAGCCTCGGCGACGGTGGTGGCGGGCTTGATCTGGAGGGCAGGACTCGGCTTCAGGGCGAGGACGGTGCCCGGCGGGGCCTTGCGTGAGTGACGGGCTCGGCTCGTGAGGTGCTTCTTCTTGGAGAGATCGCTCTCCATCTTCTTGCGAATGGCCTTAACACAGTAGTCAGTATCCATTGTGTTGAGCAGTCTGGCTCTTTCTAGCTCGTGGTAGGTGAGATTTCCCATCGGGCGGTTAGGGTGTTTTTGATGCCTTGCGGGGTTCATCGGGAAGCGACAAAGGCAGCGGGACAGGCAAGAGAGACTAAACAGAGACGGAGACAGAGATGCCAGAGCCAAAAATAAAAAGTCAAATATCACGAGCCGGTCCGGGGTAATAGTAGGGCATCACTAACCTCATCTCTCTTGGACTGCTTCTGACGGCTGGCACTGACTCCCGCTCCACCGACTTCACTGCTCTGGGTAGCCTGGGACTCGAGGACTGGGCGAGGAATGCCAGAAGCGGCACCACCATGGGCAGCAGCGGTGCCGTGAGGAGCGCTGGCGGCAGAAGGGCTCTGGTTGAAGGGGATGCCTCCACGGCTCTGGCCGCGATTGGGCGTGCCTCTAAGGGTGTTGCCTGACATCGCATAAACTTGCTTAGATTGCGAGCTGATGAGGGTTGATGCGAGGTCACTTTTCGTGTGTGTGGGTTTTGGGTGCCGAGGAAGGCCGGAGTCGGTGACGGGATTTGATTTTGCTACTATTTGGTGCTATTTGCTGCCGGTCGGTGAAGAGCAGTCGAAAAGGAAGAAGGGGCGCAGAACAGAGAGGCGAACGACAACGACGACGACGGTAGTTAATTTGATTGAAGTCGACGTTGGCGGTGAGATAGAAAGGAGAGGGAAGCCGGCGGGTTGGAGGGGATGGACGACAGCAACTCGGCGGCAAGCGGCGAGACGGAGCAGAGCAGATGCAAGAAAGAAGCTTGGAGGGATTCCTGGGGTTCGTTCTTCGGACTCGAGGAATTTTTGGCAGGTTGGTCGGTGTGTCGGTGCTTTTTGGGCTGATGAATTTGGACCGGGGTGAAAACAATCGCACTGCTTTTGCGCAGGGCAGTTAGTTTTCTTGCGAGCGTTTCTCACTGTACGTGTCTGCTTCAGTGGACCGGGACGCACCGGTTCGGTATAGTGCACCCCTGGTTGTCGCGGCCACCCGTTAGCGTCCAGCGTCCAATGAAAACGCGGGGCACGGGCCATAATCGGCACCTGGACCTGGCCGCGCCTTACATCGACCAATCATGATCTCTCGTTTGCTCGCGCAGCCCCACTCCGATTGTCCCTGAAGCTCCCGAGACTGCGTCCTTTGTCGAATGCCCTGTGACAGATTCATTCCAGACTGGCGGCTGGTGATATGCTCTGGCGTGATAAGATAAGATAAGGTAAGCTAAGTTCACGAAACATGTTCAATCGCAACAATGATCTTCTTATTCAGCTCATAATTCAAACCCCGAAACTCAATTGCTCTCCCGACAACTCAGAGTTCATCCAAAAATTTGTGGGAATCGTGTTTCCCCGTCTCCCCTTGCATGAACACCGAGCAGCGGTGAATATCAGCCATTCTTAAGACAGCCGAACCCTGTCCAATCGAGATGCATGTCATCTGACATTTTCTCTGCGAAAGCCCGCTCTACGCTTTTCGACCAGACCTCGTCGTCGTATTAGAGTACTCATCATCATCGGCTGATCATTACACCATCTCTCTCCAATTCCCCAACCAACGACCAGCATTCCATTCCCCGGACCCCATTCTCCCTAATGTCTTCGATATCGAGGTCAAAGTCTGATGATTCCTGCATGCGCCTCGAACAGACTGGGCGGGTCTGCTGGGCCCAGTTTGAGCCTCAGCCGAGGTACAGTGTCGTTCGGCTTGCCCCAGATGGTCGATGCGTGGCTAGTTTGGATGAAGCAATCTTTGCTGTCCGTGAATACGGTTTGGAATATCCGTATCGTGAGCTCACCGCCTTGTTAGTCATCACCCTCTGCGGCACGTCCGTCAAGCACCTGCCCGCTTCTGCCCGCTTCTCGGAGGATTGGGTACGGGAGAGATCCAATGCGCTTTCGGCTCATGAGATTGAAGTTGATCGTCATTCACAGTCCCACGTGGCATTCCTGACGCTGCGTATTTGGGCCGATGACTTGATTGGTCAATTGAAGGCCAGCCCATCGGCCACACCAATGTCAGCAATAGTTATCCGTACACAAGTCGAACACTCGATCATGTTAGTTCACGTTACATAGCGCAATGCCTTTTTTTTTTTTTTTTTTTGGTGACAGGCGATGAGGTCGCTCCTGTTGTAGCACATGACTGGCAGTTTATCGCTACAAATCGTAACATCGAGGGCCACATTCGAGGGTGTATGCTGAAGTTTCCCGGAAAATACCCTCGTACACTCATAGATCCGAATAAAATGCCAATCTAACATCAGTATGAACTCTCAGGCTATCAAATGGTCCTTAGCCGGGAGCCAGGAAGCAAAAGTGATCCAGCCAGAGGCTAACGCATGAAATCAAGAGACTGTTAGTAACTCATCCCAGGTTCTGCGACCTGCATAAACACAAGCAACGGGCTCTCTCGCAGCCTATTCAGCAAAGCGGTGCAGCACAAACAAAGATCTGAGTGAAAATACTAGGCCCTCATCGATTCGAGGAGGAATGTTTTCCTGATGTTCTCGCGATGTTAGCTGGTATATATATTCATATGATGTCGAAGGAGACTTGTGTGTGGTTCGAAAAGGAAGGGGGCTCTCATAAGATGAAGCGTTGTGGTCTTTCGCATTGAATGAGCTCCCAGAGCCGGTCTTGATGTGGAGGAAAGGCCGCTCATGACATCTCAGGCGTTCTTTCCGGTGCCGACCCCGGCTAAGAGGGGACAAATCATTGCGATCTCATCTTACATTAGACACATCAAGCTAAAGCATGTGATTTATTCATTTTTAGCAGACGTCAAAGGCGGGAACATAAAGCATCGCCCTTCGAAGCGGACGCCAACCAGCTTACTGAGAAAATATTAGTTAACTTCAAGAAACTCGGCAGCAAGTTGCAGACATTTGCCATGCAGCTGAGATGGCTGTGGTGAGCACGACATGATAACATGGACGTATGCAGTTTGGTGATAAAAATTAAGCTATTACCAACAGTGGATACGTACGGTGGGATTGTCAGCCAGCCGATGTATCGTTGATTATATTGGGAGAAATTCGGCCAGAGTTCTTCATCGGATGCGCCTGGAACCGATGTCCGAGCTCAGTCAATGTCCAGTCCATGCGTTCAACATCTCTCTCAACGGCGGCCGTTGATGATGTTGGCGTAATCTGAGGAATGCGCAGGTGGCCTCGTACAGCATACCCGATTTCGGGTACAAGCGAGAGCGTCGGCGATACGAGAAAAGGGAGGACTGGAACAGGAACAGATGCAAGGGACGACGAATGGATAGCTTTTTAATCCCGTCATTGACACACAACCGGGCTGATGAGAGACTGCAGATGAAACCAGACTTGGTGCTTGTGGCTGGACAAACGCACGATGGCGGGTGTTATGCGCGGTTGGTCCCAAATCGCTGGCAGCGGTGGTGAGACGGTGGGCTCTGGCTTGGCTGTGGTGGGTGGTGGGCATCGGCTGTAGTTTGTCGTCGTCCTCCTTCTCCACAAGTCCGGTTGCCGGGGTGGTGCGATCGGGAGGGGATCGAATCGAGGTGAGGGAGGATGAGGCGAGAAAAGCACGTCCTTTGGTTCGGCATGCGGAGAAGGATTTCAAGCTGACGGACGGGGACGGGGACGGGGACAGGGATGGAGTTTGGAGTTTAGTCCACTTTGCTAATGGGATAGTTAACTTGTCGGTGTAAGATGTAAGTCGGCTGTGTAGGGCTTCAATGTTTACATTGTCGTCTCTGCCCTGATGATACAGAGTGCAGGCGCAGATGGCAGTTGAAGTATTCCGTTGTCTTCGCAGTACAGCGTGGATGATGCTGGTGCAGATGACAGCTTGAGAAGATGCGGTGCGTTCAGCTGGCAAGAGGATCAACTCGAGAAGAGGCGTGCATGTTCGACGACAACTGATGACAACTAGCAAAACAGCTAGTAGCAGCATGAACCGAGTTGCAGAAACAGAAACTTGGCCCATGATGCGGCGGCCTGGTTCGGCAAGGTACTTGGCCAGGAGGCCATGTCTGAAGACGACAAACACATCAGGCTTAGAGCAAGCAGCTCAGACCAGCTCTGTCTGGTTCCTGGGCAGATTTTCCCAGGTGTTTTGCTCTAGTGCCAAAAAGCCGCCCACGGTGCCTGGACGATGACGAGATACGTACCCCGATTATTTTCCAACTCCCAGCATCCCAGCATCCGTGGACCAACTGCGGCGCCCGGCGGGAGCTATAGCAGGCAGGGCAGCAGGGCAGCAGGGCAGCAGGGCAGCAGGGCGGCAGGTGCCAGGTGGTGCGCCGGGCTGCTCCAGGTCCTCGGCCGTTGCCGTGGCGACGGCTTACCTTCCCATGTCAACAAAGCCCATCACGCCTTGAATACCCGCCCACCATCAAAAAGCCTGGTCTGGTTTCCTCAGATACAGCATCCCTCCAACCAGCATCGGCCTGTCTGTTGCTATCTTTACGACTGCCTCTACTACTACTACTACTACTACTACTACTCCTACCCACCCAGATCCTCCTCCAGAGTGGAATCTTGAATTTCCTCCCCTCCACTCCCGCCAAATCCACTAGTGCTGCAGGAAGACAACCTCTACCTTACCTCAACCTCTTCGTCGTCCATCGCGACTTCATCGCACTACCTACCACTCGCTACCGTTACCTCACCCAAGAAACCAATACTTCTTGTGTATTCATCAAACATCCGTGTTTGCTATTGACAAGTTTACCTTTGCCTAGGTAGAGAGCGCGCGTTTCCATCGCTCTCATCCATCTCACCTCGCCTGAAGAAGGCGTAAGACCAGATTGTATCTGTTTAACCCGCGAAGTCGACCCCGACTGAGCACAACTACTCCCTTCCCCTAGCCCGGCAGCTGTGCTTGCGCTGCGTGAGGTGAGTTCTCCATCAAAACCTTCTGTCTGCGAGTGCGCAGCCCTCAGTTGCAATACTAACACGCAACTTACACAGTTTCGGACCCAAAGGTTCCCTCGACAACCAACCGACCAACGACAATCCCCTCCGGACTCGACTTGCGACACAATGCTGTCCAATAATCCGCCAACCAGCAGCCTTCATGCTCGTCACAGGCACCGACGCCAAAATTCGACACCGACGGCATTCGAAGGAGTGAAGATCCAGCCCTTGCCTAATAATGTCCAGCGTCAGCGTGCCCTCGGCCACCGCCGAGGCCTCAGCCTGGATACCAGAAGACAAGTCATGTCTCCTAACGGAGTCACAAGGCAGGATTTCACCACGGTAAGTATTACTAACAACACAGGACTAGCACAACAACCGCAGCATGTACTGCGAGAAGCGCAGCAGCAACGCTTACAAGCACGCCCGGGCCCCCGTCAGCAAGCACACCTTCACCACCACCACCACCACCAACAACAACAACAACAACAGCAACAGCAGCAGCAGCAGCAACAACAACTTCAACACCCACAGCACATGTTCGTCGCCGCTAACGACCATGAAAATTACCTCATGTCTCCTCATGGCACGCCGTCGGGCCAGCGGTTCGACGCCTCCTGCTTCGACTCAACCGCCGTACAGTTCGATCAGTACGGCAACCAGATCAGCGGCATGATGGCCAAGAACCAGCAGGTCTACGGTGCGAGCATGAGTGGCAACAAGGATTTTGAACTCTTTGGCTCTGACAGTGCCCTCTCGACGCCCTCATTCATGAACTTTAGCGACGCTCCCAACACACCCCAGGGCTGGATCTCTGAGGGCGAAACCAGCAGTTCGAGGCGGTCATCGCGGAGAATCAGCAACGGTATCATGGATAGGGTCAGTAAATTCGAGACCATGGGTGCTGAGCAGATGTCAAGACCTATGACACCACCTACCCAGAATGCAACAAGTACGTTTACCTCACTATCAACAACATGCCGTTACTCACACTCTTTAGATTACTTTCCCCCTACTCCTATGGAGACGCCTCATGACCGAGCCATCAAGCAGGAGCCCGTATCAGCGAGACCGAGCCGTTTCGCTGAGGGCTACGATGAGTCCATGGAGGAGACCCTCAAGCCTACGAGGAAGTCGAACCAGAGAACGCAGAACATCTTTGAGGAGCTACGAAGACAGTCGGAGCAGAACCCCATGCCCGCTCCTCAACAGCCCACTCAGGTGAGCGATGGCGGCATGTACAGCCAGTCCATGCCCACGGCAGACTTCATGAATATGAACAACTTCAACAGCGAGTTCATGAAGATCCAGGGCGATTTTGACGGAATCCCCGACGACTTCCACGCCTCTGACTTCTCTGCGCAATCGACTCCTCACACTCCTTTCATGAACTTCCACTCTGCATTCGACAACAGGCCCGATCTGCGTCATCCCAACATGGATACTTCATCTGCCTCTCCATCACATTCATTCGACATGTCGCAACGCTCATCGCCCCACCGCCGTACCGAATCTCTTGCCAGTATCGCCAGCGCAGCCAGTATCGCAAGCATCAACATCGAGGAAACCAAGACCGAGACCGGCGTCACCCTCGAAGACATTGCCAACTACATTCAGGGACCCGATCCCAGCGATGGCAAGTGGACCTGCGCGTTCGACGACTGCGGCAAGAAGTTCGGTCGCAAAGAAAACATCAAGTCCCACGTCCAGACCCATCTCAACGACCGACAGTACCAGTGCCCTACCTGCAAGAAGTGCTTCGTCCGCCAGCACGACTTGAAGCGCCACGCCAAGATTCACACCGGCATCAAGCCTTACCCTTGCGAGTGCGGCAACAGCTTTGCCCGTCACGATGCCCTCACACGTCATCGCCAGCGTGGCATGTGCATCGGTGCTTTCGACGGAATCGTGAAGAAGGTTGTCAAGCGCGGTCGACCTCGCAAGCACCGCCCCGAAATGGACGAGCGTGTCAACAAGGCTGCCCGCACCAGGACCAAGAATAAGTCCTCGACATCCGCCTCGTCGCAATCTGGATACTCGGACAGCTCTGCGGTCAATTCCCCAGAAAACGGCTTTAACATGATGGACGACCGATTCGAGATCAACGGTATCAGCATCGAACGCCCGGGTCTTGACATGCCTTTGCAGATCACCACGGTATCTTCTGCTCCCATGCCGTCATCACCCCCGCGTATTCACAAGGACCTGGATGTCAAGCCCTCGCCTGCCGCGAGCCACCACTCTGGCTACGTATCCCCGGAGGCCCTGATGGAGGGACCAACATCGTTGCCTCAGCAACCAGAATCCCCAGCCAAGAGCGAGTACAACACCCCGCCAGAACTTTCTCAATCCTCGTCTCCCCCACCAAACCAATTCTTCGATGCCGAGCCCAATGCTTCCGGTTTCAGCGACGATTCGCTTCTCGCTGGAATGAGAGGCAACACTGGCACAGTCGGCAACACAAGCCTGTCCAGCCTCGGTCTTGGCGAGCCCGACGACGAGATGCTCATGAAGGCCTTTACTGGTGAAGAGGGTTTGGTCCAATTCGACCGCGACCCAAACATGCTGATGATGAGTAAGTTTGATGAGGAGTTCGACGACCCCGTCAACATGTTCACCAACAACGACGATGTCTTTTTCGGTAGCTCATGAGACAGGCTTGGTCAATTCCGACAACTGGTGAAGCAGGTCTGACTTTCGGCGTCTCGGTTCCTCTGGTTATGTCAAACGATGTCACGGCTTCCTTCTTATTCGGCGAAAATTTGTACGTCAAGACGCTTTTTACGCTTACGTTTGCTTGATAT
This sequence comes from Colletotrichum sansevieriae, assembly GCA_026260285.1. Lineage (NCBI taxonomy): Eukaryota > Fungi > Ascomycota > Sordariomycetes > Glomerellales > Glomerellaceae > Colletotrichum > Colletotrichum sansevieriae. Next base: position 19,835 of record JAOQIF010000548.1, on the reverse strand, counting down.
CGTTCAATTTCGGTATTCACACCCCGAATCACGTAATGACGACAACCTATCTCAACGGCTCTCTCGCTCGTTGGCGACGGATGCACTACTATTGGGGCATCAAAATCACTTGGCGGCACGGCTTTCTACTTTCACCCCCCTACGGAACTGGATATACTTGGCGATTGCGGATTTTTTGGAATATTTTTGGGATCTTGGTCTTGGAACGGGGCGGGTTATTGGACTGAAATGATACTCGATTTTACGTTCGGCGCGAGGCAGGCTGTGTTTGCCTCCGCCCATCGAGCTGGGATCTACGCGATATGGAGGCCATGGATATGAAGAATCGAATTTGATGGATTCACAACACCTGACCCCCAAAACGACAAATGTGACAAGACTTGATCGAATATGTGACATGTCCCGGTCTCTTTCTCGTGACTCACTGGCGCATTCCTCACCTAGACATGAATCATCATCAAAGCGTGAGCATGGCCCTCTTACCCACTTGCTGGAATGTGAACGAGACTCTGCAACAGAGTTTTCTCCGCCGTACAGACACTCTCAACACTGGTCGAGAAGAGCCTTTCCCCGTCTCATCCGATCCACAGACGGCGCGTGTTTCCAGGGGTTTAATTGGTAATCTCATTCCAGCAGTGTCCCCGCGCAACGGCGGTAAAGCAGTCGCTGCCCGGGAACGCGAGGTTGTTGCTGTGGTTGTCGCACGACATGACCGCCCAGCCGTTGTAATCGATGCACGACGAGTAGTCCCGCGGGTACACCGGCCGTGGTTGATCTTGTAGCCCACCTGCGAGCAAGCCCGCGCCCGCCGTTGCTCTGCTTGCAGGAGCCGCCTTTTCCCCTCCGGCCCGGGGGCGCGATCGGGCTTTCCTCGTTGTTGTGTTGGTATCCCTCTTCATGAGAGTGATCGTCTCGTGCACGCCCTCGCGCCAGCCAAAGTCGTAGACGAGAATGTTCTCCCCCCGCCATTACCTCCACATGGGTTAGGCCGGCTCGGCAAGGTAGATGATGCCGTTCCCTGACGATGTTTTCCCGTCAAACCCGTCACGTGCTGCGTCTGGTAGCGGCCGACGACGGCGAGGTCGCCGTCGAGTTTCGGGTGGGTGGGTGTGGTGTCCGCCGAGCGTTTCCGCCTCGGCGAGGGCGCCCGCGTGGTACATGAGGGCGTTCTCGGTGGGGAAGTAGACGCGTATAGTGAGTTCCTCGGTGTTATGGTAGGTTGATTTGAATGGTGGCCCATTGGGACGGGAAGGAATGGATGGAGGTTGCGAGGCAGGCGTGTTGGGATGCGGTCGTGAGGACGCGTGTGAAGCCGATGAGATTCGTGGTAAGGTTTGGATGGGCCCACGTCAGAGTCTGGAGGAAGGATTCTTCGCGGGGGTTTGAGGGGTTGGCGTCGAGGGTGGTGAGGAGGGGGAGGAGGAGGGCGAGATATGTCGTTCTGGGTGTGGAAGAGGTGCTGGAGACGGTTTGGATGCCACGAGCGGGAATGAAGAGGCTTTTCCGGGTTGATCAAAATTTATTGGCGTCCTCAAAGATGACTTTGCATACGTCCACTTTGGCTGTTTCGTGACCCTTTCAACAGGTTGAACATGCAATAAGTTTCTCCCGTTTTGAGCTCGCATCTAAGTTAAAGCCGCAAGGTAAAAAGAGTCTACCATGACATGTTCAGTTTGCAATCGCGTACCTGGAGCAAGGCGTGGCGATCCCTCTCGTTTGGTTGACGATATTCTACTTGTCGTGAGATGAGAGACCAGGACGGTGGTGATCTGGAGATAGCTTCCTGATAGACTTAGCAACCAGACTGAAACTACAATACCACGAATGCAAGGGGACTTGATGGATAAGGACACAAAGGTCTGGCACCAAGCCACAACATCGACGCGGACCGTTGACGTTCAGTTTTTGCTGTGAAGAGCCGGATGCCTGGGCGTACTGGATGTGCTAAGCCGCGCTTATACAACCACAGGAGGCGTTTTGTTATGTCAATCTTCCACTTTGTGAAGGCAGAGTTGGCATATGAACAAAGTTTCTCTTCTCAGTCTCATTCTTGCGGCGGGGAAAGACAGGTTGAGAGGAAACCTAGCCATAGGACGGAGCAATCATTGTCCTGTGATGCTTATCACTCGCTGCGAGGTCGTGGTCAAGGAACGGGACGTGACGGAAGCCAACGGGCGGCTTTAGATGGACGAAGACCTCATTTGCAACGGGAGATCTGATATGTTCCTTGGGGTTGCGCGAAACTTAGCTCTTCTGTAGGCAAAGGGCGAAGATTGTCAAATGTCGATAATCAAGGGAGATTGTGACAGACATACTTCTGATATTGGGCGAGGTGTGGGTGCTTCAATATTCCGCTCAACGCCGATCGGATTGCATGAGACGTGTTATCACAAGCCATGTTGGTTGAGAAGAGATGTTCGTGGAAGCTGAATCGGTGAAGTTTCGGGGCTTTGGATAGACGCCTCTGCCACCTGAGCAGTTGGCCGGCTGGCACCATAACTCGGTGATCCCCATGATCGCGTCCAGCCACACATGCGTGCACTTCGAACTATTCAAATCTCTGCTCTCCTTACGGACAAAATTTTGCGGGGAAGACGCGTCCCGCAGCGCTGTCGACCCGGACGGGCGGCCCCGTCATCCGGCCCCCAAATAAGCGGCGACGGCCCGGGCATGTGGGACTAACTCGGATCCGGTATGCGGTCCACGTACGAGTAATCGTCCGAAGATGCATATCCCCCTTGCTTACAACCACCACGGACACCACTTTACAATTTAAATAGCAATGCAGTCCGAACATGATGCGACACGACTAATGATTAGGCGTCCGATGACTTGAGACCGATTCTCCCGCCTCAACTTGTCGTTCTCGAGTCCAGCTCTTGCTGAATCATGCAGTTTCTACAAATTATAGTCAATACACGCACACTAGGTCGTCTCGTCTAGGGTTCCCGCCTATTCAGCTTTTCACCTAAAAGAAGTTTATTTTCTTTTAAATTAAGATCTTAAAGAGGGTTTACTACTAAGAGGCTCTACTTAATTATACTAAGAGGCTCTACTTAATTATATATAAGCCCTATTTAGTTAGGAGTAAGTCCCTCTTAGTTAGGAAGAGCCCTAATAAGTCTAGCTAACTAGAGCCCTTAGTAAGGGCTGAGCGAAATTTAATTATACTACTTTAGCTTAAAAAAATTAACACTTTAATTCGCTTTAAGTTAAAAAGCAGTAGGGATTACGAATTATCTGCAACCCCTGGTCTTATCTCATGTCATCCTCATCCATCCCTAAATCCCTGGCGAGCCGGGGTATCTGCAGATGAGAAACTCTAAAATTGGTGAAGTCGCTGCTGTGTGGCCTTTTATCCTGAGGGGGACTTGGGGAATAGAAGGGGGGGGGGAATGAGAGTAGTCGGATTGATATGCAGGCCGCGTACATTGCTGACTGTCAGATCAGAGCGCTCTCATTTGGAAGAAAGGCTGGTGAAGAAAAACGGACAATGCGGGGGGCAACGCCGACGGCTCGCTCCTGCATGCGCAAAGTCTCGCATCCTCCCGCAGACGAGGTCGGTATTTTGAAGCCTCGGCATTCGGCCGCCGACGCAAGAAAAGAAAGGAACGCCCGTGACAGGCGTCGGGGCCTGGCTGTGGCCGGCAGTTTTCCGAGCCAGCGTACACCCACCCACCCTGCCGAAACCCGCTGCCGACCTCGTCTTCGTGAGCAAAACAAGTGTCGCGTTACCAGAGTGTTGGTTCAAGGTGGGGAAGGGAAGGGAGGAGGGAGGGGGCCAGGCCTTATTTTCATCTCATCTCCACTCCAGACGACACAGACGACAACATATTTTAATAGCTATCTGGAACCCGGTTTACACCTCAACTTACCCCTCCGCAAAACCTTAACCACCGTACGCCTGAAACTGTAAGTGACTCTCACAGCAATCTTTCTACATAGTAGAAATTGCTGATCCGGGATGTGCCAAACTCTAATTCCCCAACTACGTCAGTACTGGAGAGTCTATGATCCCGTTGATTCCGACGAACAGGCACTCACACACACACACACATACACGCACGCAATCCCAGAGAGAAGAAACTTGAGACGGGATGGATTGACTGATTGCTGGGTGTGGATATGCCATCCCAAATCTTGCAAAGCCTCCGAGGACATCGGGTCCGAAGACATCGGACTCATTACGACTGTTTAAAATATGCCTTGTCTGACTCGTGGCTGGTTGATGGTAGTATATAGGTTCGAATATCCCGCTGGTGGATGTCGAGGTCAATTTGCCTGTCATCATCAAACTCAACAGTCTATAGTAGACCCAAGCTCCCTTGAACAACTCGTTCGCTCAAACAAAGCTCGAACCAGCGACTGCAAAAAATCACACACTTTCATTCCATATAGGCTACAAACACCATTCCAATATGAAGTTCACATTGGTCACATTCGTTGCCCTCGTCGGCGCCGCTTCCGCCATCAGCGTCGACACCGGCCGTTTCAATGGACAATGCATCAGCCAAGGACGTTAGCACCCTCGCCAACTCAGGTTGAACCTCGCTTGTTCGACAGTAACTGACTGCGATGATCGCTAGTTGATTGCTTCATCAACGTCTCCGAGAATACCAAGCCCTGCTGCGACGGTCTTCTCTGCGTACGCCTGGGTGACTCCAACATCAACACCTGCCTACCCGTGCCGAGCTCCGATGATCAGGCCAAGGTGGCCGCAGCCGAGGCCGAGGAGCTCTCAAATAGATCCGACGAGCCAGCCCCGCCTCAGGCCAGGGATTTGCCCCAGCTAGTCAACGAACAGTTCGAATGTGTCATCTTTGGTAGTTAGCACCCTCGCTAAGTAAGGTTAAACCTTGCTTATATAATAGTAACTAACTGCAATAATCGCTAGGCGATTGTATCCCTTTCGACAGGCCTGGGATCCCACCCTGCTGCCCCGGTTTTGCCTGCGAACTCATGGAAGACCCCAGGTTAGGCCGTACCTATACCTGCCAACGGCTCTCGAATAGATCCGACGAGCCGGCCCCGCCTCAGGCCAGGGATTTGCCCCAGCTAGCCAACGACCAGCCCAGACGGGGATAGATGGTGATAGTCTCGGCTGGGAGCCCTTTGAGAGGGAATGATGGAAGATGGCACTCGCTTTCTTGGCCTAGATTGTCGTTTTATGACGGTAGCTGGGTTGCGCAGACACATACACTGTGATACTACTTAGCGGCGTCAATATGATTTCTCCATTACCTGCTTCAAATTCATGACCATCTTCTGTGATTGTACATCAATCACGATCTGTACCCTCGTTCATGTCTGAATCCCTGAGCCAAACCTGCATCATTGAGTCCTTTCGCCCTACTAGTCACGATCGAACTGGCTCGTTTGATGGCCGCTGCCGCTTGTGTCGAGAAAAGGAGTCAAATGTCTTCATCGGAATTCATGGGGATGTGACGAAGAAGGCAAGGTATTCGGGACCTAGGACTTGTCAGAAGTAGAGGGTATTATTCAAGAGGGTAGTTAATCAGGATAACTTGGTGAAGTTCAACGAGGCGGATCAGGCGTAAGCTTGGACAAAGAACCACAGTACTGAGAACATCAACCATCACGGAACACTCAAACGCATGTGCTGACGATACCACCTCCCAACCCTGACGTCCCCCACCCCTCCCGTCTTCCTCGAGATGCAAAGCGTCCTGAGTCCGGGATCGGGGCAGATAGCAGGACGACACGGAGGCTGGGAGAGCAAATGGTCAATTCGCAGAACCGAACCACCCGCCCCCACCCGTAAAAAATTCCCTATCCAATAAATTGAGGAAACGTCGGCTTCCCCGTCATGTGACCAACTTCGACAACACTTCATCTTGCGATCTTGTGCCTTGCGAGAGAAAAGCCCAGAGGACGGGTTCTTAATGTACCGCTCGTAATACAGAGCTGGATCAAGGATGAATCTCGCCTTGCGCTCCACCATGATGTGCGGATGCCTTAGCCCCGAAAGACTTTGGGCTGGTGCTTGTTGTTCGTGCTTGGAATGTGTAGGATATTTGAGAACAGAAAGAAAAGAAAAAGTTGGCATCAACGGCATTAGTCTTTGGCGCGTACCAAGGTTTGGCCTGTAGCTGGGACGGCCCGTGGGTATCGTACATTCTTGTTTTTCTCACTGGTTCAAAATTCGTCAGCCAATATCAACGGCTCTCCTCGAACAAGACCTTCTTTCGGCCACTGCCGCGGTCGTTTTCCATCATCTCCAAAGCCTGGTCGAGTCCCATGATGTCCAACATCTCCTCTTCGACATCACGCATCGTGACGTCGTCTTGCAAATCCGCCGCGCGCTCGAGCTCGTCCGCAAAGCCGAAGCCGCACTTCGGCCTTCCGAGGGGTAGCGCGAAATCGTGGGTAGGGTCGTCGTCGGGAACGATGCTGTCGCGTCCTGTCCGCAGGCTTCTGGTCTTGTTGATGCTTAGGTTGAACGAGACGTTGCGAGGCTGGTCCGGTCTGGAGTGAACGATGATGGCGCTATCGGCCTTCTTGTCCCCGAACAGCCGTCGGCGTGTGGAAACAACGCTGCCAACCTTGGTACCTGGTGTATCTTCAGACTCGTGGACAATGACCAACCGGCTCTCACCCATGACAATGACCTCGACCCGCAAGCCGCCATCGTTGTCCTTAAGCTTGTCGAAGTTAACGGCTGCGCTTACGCCCCAGCATCGCTCGCCGAGGAGACCTGTAGACAAGTCGTGGAGGCGGATCATCTTGGTTGGCGTGGTTCCGCTGAACAAGTTCACACCACCTCCTGAGCTGCGTCGCAGCTGTGAATCCCAAAAACGAGAGACGGCGGGGATGACAGAGACGTTATCAAGACCACCAATCCATAACACGACACTCTCATCAGCAGACCCAGAGCCGCTACCAGGAAGGGCAGTCACGACGATGCCGCCTCTGATAGCTACCAGCCGCTCGAGCGAGCCGGCGGCACTCAAAGACGCGGCAGCATCACGGCGACTGTGAGGTGTCATTGGCACAAACTCCCCATTGCCATTCGATCTTGGCACACCCGCTGTAGAACGTAAGGGACCAGTTCCTTCAACGTGTCCCGAGGCGCTGAAAGCTGTGAGGGCGGCGCCCTTGATTCCGGAGCTGTTCTTTCCCAGTATGGAGCCGCCTAGTGGGCTGGCACCGTCCACATCCCAAATGCCCCAGGTACCGTCCGCAAGCAGTGCAAGAACAGCTCTTCCATGGGCAATCCAAGCTGCGTCGAGAATAGGTTTACGCGTAGATGTGGGGCGAGTAAACGGCTGGAACAGAGAGAGTAGCCAAGATCCTTGACTTGGGAAGGGACCGGTGGACTGGTCATCGGGCGGTAACGATGGCTGCGCGTAATCATAGATACGGACAGCGTGTGGCGAGGAGACTGTCAGAAGTTGTGTGAGGTGCGCAGGATTGAATGAGATGCTAGAGAGGGGACTGGGGAGGTATTCTGTTTGGAAAGGGTTGATGCGGCTGCTGGCTTCACCTGGTTGAACGTCCAAGGAGAGGTCCCAGAGACGCAGCGTCCCGGATGCCTCGCGAGTGTGTGCTGCCACGACAAGACGAGGCTTGTGAGCGGCGCCGGATTGATCTCGTATCCTTTCAGAGGTTGAGGAGGTCTTCGACTTGATCAAAGACATGGCCACACCTTCACTGTGCTTATACTGACCGGCGAGGAAGACGACCCTCTCACCCCACTGACCAGAACCTGCCCTGCCAGCCAGGATGTTGGACCTCAACTCAGGTCGTGCCTTGCTCTCCGGACTCGGCGGGGTCAAAGGTAGGGTGACGACGTAGACTTCGTTGGTCGCACACGCAACGGTGAAAACCATCTTCTCCTTCAGAAACTCGGCTCCTGCCCAGGCAGCATCTGCTGCATGGCACGGTGTCATTGGAAGCACAGCGAGGTGCAAGGCGGCAGTGCCCAGGGTAAGATCGAGAGTCTGGATGATTTCGGGATATGGTGTGTCCTCCTCGGTATCCTCGAACTCAGGCTTGTCGGTGAAGGGCGTCGACGCTTTCGATGCCTTGGATGGGGGTTCATCGTCGTCGGAATCGATGATCATGACGGCATCATCTGGAGCCCCATTCTGCTTCTCGGGCGGAGAGGGCGTCTTCTTCGTGGGCTTGAACCGACGGCCACCTTTCCACATAATAGAGACGCCATTGTCGTGACCATACAAAAGGATGGTGGCGCCTTGAGGGGACTGGACAGGGTAGGTCTTGATGTCGTGGACCCGTCTTGAGAGGTTGTAGCTGTGATCACATTAGCTTGCCAGCTTACACTAGACCATCGTGGTTACTTCGCGTACGTGTATTGTGTGTTCTGCGACGTGCGCCGGACTCGCGGCGTGAGCTGAGCCATTGTAGATCTTTTGTCGGTAGTTGTTTGGGTCGAGCTTCGATGGGTTCTGGAAACTCACACTCGGCGAGAGCACAGGCGGCACGGGCGGCACAGGCGGCACAGGCGTACCTCCACTAGCAGGTCCTCTTCGAGGAAGACGCATGCGCTTCAGGTAGGTAGCAATTGAGGTAGTGGCGACGGAGAGGTGTTCGCAGGCGACAAGTACTTTCCACGGCTCTGGCGCTGGCTGGTGAACAACAACGCGACCAGCGTCGCGAAAAGCACCCGAAGTGGCTGGCGCCCCATAAAGTCTTTCTGCCGGAGTTGCCAGAAAGAGAAGGCGGTGGGATTAAAACTGGGTTCTACCGAGCGGGCTCAGCTGGTGCCGCCTGGGCAGGCCTGCCCAAGCTCCCCGCTCTCGCCAAGCGCTGTGACAGCTCTGACAGCTCTAACAGCTTCCCTGCTCCAACCACTTGCTTGATCGGGCTGTTTAAACAAGAAAGACCAGCCAAGCGGGCTTTCCTGCGCAAAATCGATCACAAGCTCGTTTTTTTCCCCTTCCTTTTTCGCAAGGTTTCTCTTTACTCTGCCAACTCATCAAATGAAATACGCCTGGTCGGTCGACCCAAATCTGTGCCCTCACTATTCATTTCATTGAACTCAGGGCTGTTTCGGGTGCTTAGAGAAGCAAAAGCATTGCGTCGGCGCCGATACGGTGCTTCAAGTCTACTTACGTCGTGGGTAAGCCAGTAAGCCATCGCTCAACCCACGGAAATTCTCTGATGCCCTACTAATGGATATACAAAGCTTGAACTTCTGTCATCCGTCGACGATCAGACAGATCGTACTACCAGGGCAAGATGCTCACTCCAACGGTTGCCAATTCCATCTCTTTCTTCTATCCTGTCGGCAACACCCCAGCCGTGAATCTTGCAAGAGGGCTGCCACAGGGAATCGATGGAAGCTTGTTGCTGTTGGGTTGTGGAGATGTGAGGAATATCCTGCACACGGCCTACAACGAGGTTGGGCTGCGTATGTCTCTAGCCGGCCTCATTTTACTCATGTCCAATTAACTGATATCATCAAGCCGATCGCAAACTCGACATCACATGCAATGACTGGGATGAGGCAGTCCTAGGTATGTCAAACACCTTGCTCATAGATGACTTGCGTTGAATATCACGCTCGCGAAACGTCCTATGTCCCACGATCTACAAAACTCACTGCCCTCCTCCTGAATATTCTGTGCTAATTGTGTGAAGCACGCAACATCTTGTTATTCTCCCTTCTACTCGACGAGAAGGTCTCAGGAAATACCCAATGGAACATTTACTACAGCCTTCATCTCTCCAAGTCCGACCTCAAGGTACTATCTAATCAACTCAAGAAGCTCATCGCCGCATCCGAGTCCTTGGAATCATGGAAATCCAGTGTCTATGCGAAGGTATTGTCATTCTGCGACCAGAACACTTTCGATGATGTCCGCGGAATTTGGACAAAATATGATGCTTCCATATCTGAAGACTTGGCTGCTAGCTCAGCCGCCCTAAAGGCGAACTTGAAGCAATCGATGGAGCTCAGAGATATTGCCTTCGGAAAGGATGCGCAGACGATGACGGGCATGCGCTCCGCTGCTCCTGTTGCAATGCAAAACTTCCAAGACATTCTCAATGCATCTGATTCCTACTGGAAGTCCGCACTCGCTGGGCCCAGCGGTTCTGCAGATATACCTAATCCCATGTTCGCCGCTGCGTTATCTAAGTACAGAGTTCTACATTATGGGACTGACCCGATCCTCGGCTTTCACCTCGCCAACGCCTACGTTCCTCTCGCCGAATCATCGCCCCTGAGACCTGATCAGAATGACGACAATATAAAAGCATATGCGGCAGCCAAGTCCCAGTTCCGGAGTTGGGCAGATGCGTGCGGCAAGCTTCTCCAGGAGAAGAAGCTGGCCATCCACTCTGTTGCCAGCGACGCCCTTGCATACTGTCAGACGCTCCAGAATTTTGTCGCGACCAAAGAAACATCGGCTGGGTGGTACCGGAGGCAGTTTGACAACCGGCCCTTGTCTCTGGATCCTGATGTTTACGGGGGCAAATCATCCGCCCCATCGTCTTTCGATGCCATCGACACTTCCAATCTGGCAGACTATCTCGGCACGTTGAATTTGCTCACGTCTGCGCTGCCACTGCTCGCCAACCACCCCTGGTCTTCTCTGTTCACTGAAACTTTGTTGAAAAGGGAAGAGACGAGCAAGCAGGCTTTCGATAAGCTTCTTTACGGCCACGGTCCGACCGTGTCTTTGCTACTAGGTGCCAGTCCCGTCGAGTACTGGACCAATACCACCGCGGTGTCGTGGGTCGATGAGGTTTTGATTGGCCTTGCCTCAGGTTCCCTCAACAAGAACAAGGATGGCCAGACTCAATGTCATTGCCGCATCAACTGGAAGCAAAGCAAGTTCCTCTCGGGCGTGTTTGCTACTGGCCCTCTCAAGGTCGACCCCCAAGCTCTTGCTAGCGTCATTTTCACGGTTTATCTTGAGATCTTTCAGCACGAAAACCCAATGAAACTACTAACCATCTCTCGGGAGTCAATGTCGCAACTCATCCGTAACACGGCTTACACTAGTTTCCATCGCGGAACCATCGTGGCCATCTTACGTTATCTCAAGTCAAGACTGTTCGTTTCAGACTTCAGCACCACAGTCAGAATCTTTCTCGAGAAGTTCTCCTTCGAGAGGAGTCTCATGTTCACAGGCAACCTACGACAAGATTTTTCTGTGCAATTACACAACCAGGGGTTGCTTTCTGAGCCTTGGCTAAGCAAAGAAATCAAGCCCAACCGCAACCTAGGCGGTTTCGACTCATGGACGTCGATCCCGGAGGTAGTCGCTGTGAACCTTGTCGTCCCGAAACAAGCCATCACTCGCATGTTCACCGGCTCGGATCAAGCAAAGATTGCATCTCCCACGGTCAGAGGATCTCTTGTTTCTGGAAAGGACGCAGATCACAAGTGGCACAACTTCTTTGATGATGTCCAGCTCGTCTGGGGCACCATCAAGACCAGCGGCGACCGCGAGACCAATCAGTTCTCTATCACAATCGAGGCTGATCCTGCTGGTTGGGCTGGAGATTCTCCGCTTGTCGCATCGTTCTACGTCCCTGCCGCCTCGCTTCAAGTCGAACGTAAAACATCATTCGTCCGCTTGGAGGTTCAAAGCTCCGCTCAAAACGTTGCGGTTTATCAGAAGACTCTGGGAGCCGAATTAAAGATTTACGAAGCCATGCTGGAGGAGGAGTCTAGCGTGTTCATCACAAAGTATTTGCCGGGCCAGACCCGGTATGCCGCAACATGTGAGGCCGCTGGTGCTGTCGCGGAGTCTACTTCAGAGACCAACGGCGAGACTAAAGCAGTCTTTACCGCAGACGTCACTGAAGCACAAGACAGAATTGCCACCATCACGGGTCATCTTGACTTCGTCTCGGACAAGGCAAAGAAGCTCCTCACAGACAAATTGCCTCTGGTCCTGGAGCAGGACACACCCTTCACTGTGAACCTTGTGTTCGGGCAGAAGGAGCATATTCTCCCCATTACATTCCCAGCTCCAGTCGACGCCAGCAAAGCCAAGACTCGGATTGCCCGCAAATCAGCTTATGTCGAAGTGATTGCTCCCTTCGCCGCACTCGCCATCGACCCAGAGATCGCGACGCCTCTAGCCGACTTTGTATACCCTACTACTCTTGCGAAGAGCTTGTCGAACACACCCGCGAATTTCAACGCGCCACACTTCAACCTCGATCGCCTGCCCATCATTGACGTTACCAACAAGGAAGAGAACAGATGGATGACCACTTTCCTATCTTTCCAGTTCACGGTTCGCGAGAAGGCGCTTCGCGAAGAAGTCCAGGCCGGCAGGGACGGCCTCTCGAACTACAACCGCCTCAACTTCAAGGAGTCCCTCTTCACAATGTTCATGCTTTCCACGGGCCAGCAAGGCGGCCACACCGGTCTCTTCGGCCTCAACCGCCCCGACGGGTCCGGAACTCACATACTCATCTTCGTGTCTGCCGTCCGCCTCGACGCCGCGTCAGGCTCTATCGTACTAGACGCCGCCACTATCCCCTTCACGGACGAAACCGTCAAGAAGCTGGAGTCCTTCCTCCTCATCCTCCGCACGCTGGAGATCTGCGCCATCACCGTCAACGAGGAGGAGCTCGTCTTCTGGCGCAAGATCCTCCCGTCATTCGCCGAGCGCAGCCGCACCTGGAATCACAAGTCCTCGTGCGAGTACAGTAGAGCTGGCACTGCGCCTGTATCCCTGAAGGAAGGCGAGCAGATCCTCTGCTCGTGCGGCGAAGGCCAGCTGCCGGACGACTTTGTCAGTCTGCCCGAATGGGATACCGCGGCGAAGTACGCCACGCGCGTTGCCATTAGTCCCACCTTTGCGGTGCCGTTTGTGGATGACTGCGTAGACTTTGACTCATGGGAGCGGAGTAGGGCAGCCGGGGCCGTGGTCGCGCAAGCGCCTCAGGAGAGATGTCGGAGTTGCGGGAAGGCATCGGCCAAGGACGGTGGTGCATTGAAGAAGTGCATGCGATGCCTGACGGTGAAGTATTGCAGCGCTGAATGCCAGAAGAAGGACTGGCGGAAGCATCGCGGAGAGTGTGAGGAAAGCGAGGAGTACATGAAATGATTGATGGTGGTTGTAAGGAAGGGGAAAAAATAGCAGCCTCATAGACAACAGCTCTGATGATCCGGATGAGTGAGCTTGTCTAACAAATACCACCACCTTCGTATCTCCTGTAACCCGGCTGCGAGCAGAAAGCTGCTGGGATCCTGGTCCTTCGTTCCGGGATCTCGCTTACATAGGTTAGCAGGCTAAGCTCCAACCTCCACCATCACGCAACTTGGATTGGACCGGAAGTCGCTCCTTCATGCACGATCATGTGATGCTTACGAAAGTCTCTTTCAACTCTGATACTGCAGAGGTAGTAGTTTATGGCCTCCCGACGCCTCACATTCTGCAGCCCAATTCCTCAGCCATCGCGACTCTTACTTTGGCCGTCATCGGTGGCTACGTAGCCAACCACAATGTGGCTCATCAACACCAAGACATTGCGGCTCGAGGAGATAGTAGACCCCTCAGCTGTCAAGTATGCCATTCTCTCACACACTTGGGGCGAGGAGGAAGTCACCTTCAAGGACATGCACCATCTCAAGAGGGCGAAAAGGCTAAAAGGCTTCGTCAAGATTGCCAAAACCTGCGAGCTTGCTCTTCACCGGGACCTGGAGTATGCGTGGATCGACACCTGCTGCATTGACAAGACCAGTAGCGCGGAGCTCAGCGAGGCGATCAACGCAATGTTCTCATGGTACCAAGAGGCAACCGTCTGTTTCGTCTTCCTGGAAGACCTCCAGCCTCTCCCAAGGAGATCTTACCCGACGCTGTCGCTGCTGAGCCACCGTCGGTCCGCCTCACAAGCTCTTGACAAAGGTTTCGTCTTGGACGACCTGCACCCATCATACGGCCTGGGACGGCTCGAATCCTGTAGATGGTTTACTCGCGGCTGGACCTTGCAAGAGCTCATCGCCCCCAGGACCGTCGAGTTCTACGACCTCGGCTGGCGATTCCGCTTCACAAAGGAAGGCCAGGCCACAACGCTCTCCAGGATCACGCGCGTCGACGTGGGCATTCTGAAGGCGACGAAGAAACTCGCAGACGCCCCCGTGGCCGTCAAAATGTCGTGGGCGGCATTTCGCCAGACGAGGCGGCCCGAGGACGTCGCCTGCTGCCTCCTCGGCATATTCGGCATCAACATGCCGATGCTCTACGGCGAGGGCCGGAAAGCCTTTCAAAGGCTGCAAGAAGCCATCATGAGCCAAATAAACGACGCGTCCCTGTTCGCCTGGATGGCTGCCGGTGCCGACGCAGACCACCAGACCTACCGGGGCATTCTCGCCCGTTCCCCGGAAGAATTCGCCCACAGCGGGGGCATCATGCCGGGCAGCCCCACAGCGTTCGAGGCACCCCGTGTGACCCCGACGAACCAAGGCATTCGGCTCGAAGCCTTTCTGTCCGCGGTAGAAGAGAGCGACTTCATCCTGCTGCCCCTGCAACTCAAGAACGACTGCCCGCTGTGCGGACTAGTCCATGATGTGTCCCTCTGTCTCCTGCCGACGAAGAAGGGAGTCGTGCGCGTCGGGTCTCAAACGTGCGGCGATTACGAGACGAGCACCGGGATTGGTAGATGGATGGCCCTCCTTGCTTTAAGGCAGGTGGACGAGGAGTACAGCAGGGAGCTGCAGCGAAGCGCGAAGCGCCTCCTACAGTTGTCGGTCCAGACCCACTCGGACCGCGGCGAAAGCATACTCAGCCCGTCCCCCAGGGACTACTGGAGCTGGTTCCACTTCGGGTTCATCGGCGAGGCCCTTTCGAGGGACTTTGTGGGGGCCGTCGACGTGGAGATGTTTTACTCAACGAGGATGGTGTTGCTGTTGTTGGTGTTCAACATCGACGGTCAGGAATCGGACGTGGAGCTTTACGTTTATGGGTTCCGTTGCGGCCACGCGCAGGGCTGGGAGATGGGTAATGGCGAAGAGATCGCCTCGTTTCCGAGACGGCTTCAAGATACTGATCTGGATGCTGAATTTGAACGGTATAAACTCGAGAAGCGGACTGGAACATACCGGCCAAGGACGACGGTCTCGGTTAGAAGGCGCAGCGATTTGGGCTTTACCTCTCTGACGGTGAACTTCGAGGTTAAGATTGATCAAGGGACCATCATCCTGTCTGAAGTGGGATCTCCCGGCAACTCAATTGCAACGCATAGCGAGAATGGTGACAACAACGAAGACCAGGGAAAGACGGAAGATCGCGGCGCGGAAGAAACGGAGGGCGCGGCATAGTAGGAGATCCGTGAGGTAGAAAGCCAGGATATATTATAATGCCGTGAAGATCCAGATTTTGATGGTTGGGATGGCAGTTGCAGTGGTCGTCAATAGCACTTCAACGGGATTCTTCCGCCATCCGAAGACGGCTTTCCTTCAGTCACAACAACTGACTTATCCGGACAACTCCAGGACGTCCTCACTACCTGCTTGAGCGCCGTGTCTCGTACCCTCGTCTCCAGAGTCCCCGCCGCACCCAAAAGAAGTCAGGAGCCGATCCTCGTTTCAGCCGAAGCCGATCAAGACGTCATCCCGCCCGTCAAAATACCACACCATCAAGCCCGGCATATGGTCAACCCAAACCCAACTGAACATATCCCCCTCTTCCCCCCCCAATACGGCGCCGACTCACAATCAAAGCCGGAAAAAGGCCCCCATCAATCTTATCAAAAGAAGACCCGGAAATCCCAATATGATACCGCCCGGGTTCGGAGAGTAAGTACATAAACGTAAGGCAGAAATTCCCACAAACTCCACAAAACTCGCGAACACCGAATCACGGTAGGGCTCCGGGGCTCCGGGAACCAGGCGTGATTGGGATTTGAAGCATCTGGCCATGAAACAAGCCCAGCCACCACCCCAGGTAATAGATCTTCCAGTCGTGGTCGAATATAACCCAATGATGTATGCCACCAACTCCCGAGCTCACCAATATGTCGTCAGGCCAAGACGAAGGATCCTACGGGAGTGGGATCATCAGGCGCCTAAACTATTCGGAGAGGAGGGGGGAAAGAAAAAGAAGATCAGGGTCCGCCCTGCCTTGCAAGTCAAACCATGTCACAACGGCACTAATAACTTCTCGAGTAAGGAACAACACATCACCCAAATCGGGTAGATCCTCTCTCTCTCTTAAAGTCCGTAGAGGGGGTTGGCTTCTCTGTTCAGACAAGTTGACAGAGATCCTCATGGCTAAGGACAAACCCATAATGTACATGTATCGAACGTAAGCAGAGCCGACACCAATGAAGTTCAGCCCAAGCGCCGACGGGTGGTCATTCGACACCGTCCACAAGCAGCAACAACCACGCTGCCCCGTTAAGCGCGCACACACACATGCACATAAGGACAAAAAGAGACAGGGAGAGAGGGAAAAACCGCCGACAAGCGATCGTCAGGGGTCCTCAACATGACACAGCCAACCCCAGTTTACTTCCCCAGTGCATCCACCGGCCAGCACAACTCGTGGCCTAACACCGCCGAGCACCGCCATCCCATGCAATCACACACCCGTCCGCTCTTTCTTGTCTTCTTTTTTCCCCGAAATCTCCACGTGCTCCTTGGGAATGCTGAGAGGCCTTTCCCGCCCTCTTGGGGCAAGGCCGAAAAACCGGGCAGAAGAGATACGCAAGAAAAACTTGGAAACCACTGGGTGGGCGAGCAACGGCGTTATTGCCAAGGTTAGGTAAATCATTAGTTAATTGGGGCCTTTATACACGGAAGGGATTGGATCATCTTGTGAGATTCTGTTCGGGGGCCTGGGCGGGTTGGACATGGCAACCTTGGGAGACACGTGAGAAGGCGAAAAAGGCTCAACCCGTCCGTCGTCCGGTCAATTGATCGTTTTTTTTTTTCCTTTGCAGTGACCAGGTTTTGGGTCGTCATCAGACTTCGAAGTGAACATTCCTAGGAAAGGCGACCGTACGGGCCACGGGGAGAAGAGCTCGGTGGTGTAGCTCGGTGCTCGGAGGCGGTGCTTGGAGTGGAGGAGACGAAGCGCCAGAAAACGGCTGTCGGGCTTGTCCCTGTCCGGGTTCACGGTGGTTCTCACTTTCAAGACCATCCGCCGCAGACCATTCACCGAGAGAAAAGACACACAAGAATTGTCAGATGTGAACCGCAATCTTGAAATATGAGGTCATTGAATGCTCGATTACTGCGCCCATTTCCTTTAAGTACATCGAACCCGCTATCGGAAAGATTTCCAGCATCGTTGACCCATCGGTCTCCGTCCCCCTTCGATCGGGGAAAAGGTTTTGCCAAAATGGCTAGCCCAGTCCTCCAAAAAAGTAGACCCTCTTCCGTCTTTCTTTTTCCTTCGAGACAGCGGCCTCCAGTGGGGGAACGGGAAAGCATCAAATGCAATACCGTGATAAAACCCCCGGAGACCGTCGCCGTCGTCCATAATATGAGGGTCATTGTACTATACACACAAGATGGGGAAGGGCGCCACCGTACTCCGTCGCAACACTTCCCATCAAATGTCGTTAAAAAAATAAAAAGGGGATATCCCCAACCGCCGCCGGTAGATCTTTTGAGAGACAAAAAAGAATCACGGCCGGCCAAGCACCCCCAGTCAGAGGAATCGTAAGAAGCGAAAGATGCCCCAGCGAGGGCGATTGGCGGACCGGGACGTTTTTGGTGAGTGTGTGGTAGATGGATGTGATTTTGGGTTTGTCGATAGATGGCGAGTTGAGTTCGGGAGGGCTCAAGTCTCGAGACGTAGGGATCCCCCTTTCGTGTGTGGTGTTTGTTACCGAGAAATGTCTAGAAAGAGTATTCGCAAAAGGAATGGACGGCGTAGGGGGTTATCGTGCCAAAGGCGGTTTTTGTATCCAAACGATGAAAGATGATCCAACGCAAAATCCATATCGTAAATCCGAGGATATGTTCCCTCCACCATAATACATATGAAATCCCACGACACTGGTCGTTTTCATCGGGAGATGTGCCCGAGTAAGCCAGGGTCGGGAAATTGAACACCTCGTAACGCCATGGATGCCAGAATGTAAAGTAATTTAGCGGCTAGAGGCCGGATCGTTCGTCGTCATGACTTGAGGTGCTCATGCGTTGGTAACCTTTGGGAATTGTTAGCTGGTGTGAACCAATGTGCTAGAATCAGTGTCAACTCACTCGGAGAATCTTCCGCGAGTAATCTTGGTTGTCAGCGATGCTGCCGTCGCTCATGCGGCGATGGGCGAGGGTGGGATCCATGCGGGAGTCGGTCATGGAGGCACCGCTGCTGCTGGGCGGCTTGGAACCACCGATGAAGGCGTTCACGGCGGCGTTACGGCGGTGCTCCTCCTCAATCTCCGCGTTGCGCTTGCGGCGGATGTAGAAGAAGATACCACCTACGATGGCGACAATAACAACAAAACCGACGACGACGCCAGCGGCCACACCGGCCACGTTGGTGCCGCCGCCGCCCTTCTTTTCACTGTCGGCCTGGGTGGATTGAGCCGGGGGCGGCGTCGGGGTCTCGATGATCGTTTGGACAGAGCCGCCAGGTGCTGTTGTAGCCTTGGTGGTGGCGACGGCCGCTGCGGATGTCGTCTGGGGTTCTTCATCGGGAACCACAAGCTTCAGGCCGGTGTTGTACACGGAGTAGTACATGCCATTATCAACACCACCGCCTTGGACCCTTGTTAGCTACTTCGTCACTGGTTGGGCAATGGAAAGGGATGGCAACGTACAAGCTTCCAGAGGGTAGCTTGGACACGGGAAGTTGCACTTCTTGTCATCAACGAGATTGATCTTGGGCGGGTAGTCGTCGCCGCAGTAGCAGTCCTCGCCGTTCAGGGCGGCGACGTTCTTCTTTTGGTTTATTTGACACTCATCCGTGCAGGATCCCATACTCATGTCCGCAACGGGGTAAATCTTCCATGTCGTGGCGTTCATGTTGTAGCAGCCGTGAGAGGTGATTGCGTCTTTTACCGGGGACTTGCTGGGTCTCTGCAAGGGTGCGGATGAAGTGGCAGAGCTGGTGGCGCTAGCCGCGCTGGCCAGGCCGAAGCCAACGGCGGCGAGAAAGACTGTGGAGAACTTCATGGTGAAAATGTGAAGGTTGTTGTAGCGAAAGTGCGAAGCAAAAAAACGTGGTGAAGGAAGGGCGGTCTCGAATCCGATCCAGGGCTCGAAGACGGTGACGGGTCGTCGGCTTGCGGGTTCGAGGGTCGACGGGTCAGGGGCTACTGGCTCGTTTGCGGTTCGAATCGGCCACCAGATAGTTCCAACTCGAATTCCTAGACGTCTACGGTTTCCACCGCTCGATTAGATAGTTTGCCGGTCGATAGAATAAGTCTTCGGTCGATCGGGGGTTGTGATCTTGATGGGCGAGCGAGCGTGTCGTGGTCGGGCAGGACCGTGTTCAGGTCGTGCGTCCGGGGGAAATCAGGCGAGTACTAAAGAATGTATTGGGCGCAGCAGGCCTCCTTTCTGCTTCCGCGCGAGTATTCAACTGATATCGAAGCCTCTTGTTGGTTGGGGGTGTTTTTTTTTTTTTTCCTTCGAGTCTCTTTGCTGGAGAAAGAGGTATCACCGAGTAAATGACATTGAAGGAGAGCGCGAAAACCAGGCAAAAGGAGGAGACCTTGGCGGATCGAAGATGAGTAACAGTGGAAGAGGGAAAGACTTGGAGGGGGGAGGGGAGGAGATTGGAACGAGTGACAGCGGGTGGAATTGGAGGGAACGGCTTGTTTTGTTGAAAAGAGGGAAACGAGTGCGCAGTGGGTTGAGATGAGGAGGAAAAGCGAGATTGCGAGTCCACTTTGCGGCATCCCGGGGGGGGGGGGGGGGCGGGGGGGCG
>JAOQIF010000547.1:0-58327 GCA_026260285.1 Colletotrichum sansevieriae | reverse complement strand
TACTCTATAGCTATAAAGATATAGAAGATCTCGCGCTACTAATACTAGCTAGTAGTAATTATATAGATATAATACTTAACCTAGTTCTAATAGAAACGAGTAGTACTAATAAGATAAGTAGGAATCTAGAAATAGGAAAAGTTAGCCTATACCTTCCCCGAATAATCGCTAAACTCACCCTATAGTACTTAATACTACGAACCCGGTATAACTCGTATATATAATCACTATCGCATCGATAGGTATAGACGACCTAGGCATTCTTAGGGAGCTATAGCGCGCAGCTAATATAGGGTTCGCTACTACCCGCCTAGTTATACTAATAGTCGCTACTACTAAGTTTAGCCTTAGTAGGGCTATACTTAGCAAGGAGTTAGCTAATAAGGCTCTTAGCGCTTATAATACTTAAGGAAGTACTAAAAGATAGTCAGGGTCTATAAAGGCTTAATAAAGGGCTTAGATAATATAAAAGTAGTTATTAAATACTATAGTATAATAAGGAGGGAAAAGAACTAACCCTAGGGCGGGAAAAAGCTATTATTTTATAAATAGCTAAAGAGACCTCGCTAAACTATTATAAAAGTAGATATAACTTTAGATAGCAAAGAATAGCAATTACTTACTATAGTAGGTGCTACTTACTAGGAGGTAGACGTAGTGAATTAGTAGTAATAGTCGCTATCCGACCTAATTAATAGCCTCGTGACGCACCTATTTAGAAGGGGGATAATAGGATAAAAAACGAAGTTATTATAAGGGTATAGTATAAGAAAGTGCTCGCTAGATAAAGGGCGAATAGCGGGAGAATATAAATAAAGTTACTATAAGGATAACTACCCTCTTTTAAAAGGAAATAATAAGATCCCTTTAGAATAGCCCGGATAGAGAGCATAAAAGGGCTTAAAAGGAGAGGAACTATAAGGAATAGGACTATAAGCTTAGCTATTATATCTATAACTCTAAGGGCCCTACTATCTTTTAGCAAATACTTAGCGAATAGTTACTATACTAGATAATAGTAGCGATAAGTAAAGGACCGGGACCTACCCCGGATAGCTAAGAAGGATAATAACAGAGGGCTGACCTATAATACCCGATCTTATAATAGGGATTACTATAATTAGAAGGGGGATAATTATAAGGGACTAGATACCTAGACTAGAGAAGCTAGAGATACCTCAGCTAGTATAAGCTAAAGGGATAGAGAGGCCTATAGGTCTAGGGTATAGAACCCTTATAGCAAAAACCTAGCGAATACTTACTAAAGGCTAGAAATAAAGGATCTTAGAAGAAGTAAGCAAAAGTAGTATAATAATACTAATCCTACCTTTTAGGTGCTTCTGCTATTAGTTTGACCTAACCGTGGCTCTTAGCCCCTCGATACCTTTATAATAATCTATAGCAATAACCCTAGCTATATCTATATACTCCTAGATATAAATAGTCCTAAGACTAA
This sequence comes from Colletotrichum sansevieriae, assembly GCA_026260285.1. Classification (NCBI taxonomy): domain Eukaryota; kingdom Fungi; phylum Ascomycota; class Sordariomycetes; order Glomerellales; family Glomerellaceae; genus Colletotrichum; species Colletotrichum sansevieriae. Next base: position 56,871 of record JAOQIF010000547.1, on the reverse strand, counting down.
GGATACTACTAATCTCTAATATAAGTATACTACTAACCTTTAGGGCCTCTATAACTAAGTAGCTATACTTACTATCTCTATTATAGTTATTAAGGATAATAGCGTTATAGAGTTATTCCCTAAGGTTAATAATAAGTCTTATTATAAGTTCCTTAAATGGTACTAAGAGAATACTAAGTTAGCTACTACTTATAGTATTATTATTAATAAGCTTCTAGCTATTACTAAGGAGATTAAAGATAAGGAGGAGGAGTACTTAGACCTCCTTAAGTTAACTAATACTACTTCTACTACTCCCTCGACTTAAATAAGTATACCCCTAGGATATAGATAATATTAATAAAAGGAATAGATAAGGTTATATATGTATACTAGGTTAGCTATATATATTTAAATAGTTACTTATAATAGAAGTATAAACCAAACATTATACTAAGTATTATAGGTAACGCCTTTCACTACTTATATAAGTAATTAATACTAAATACGCTTAGCGCGGTTATTCCGCCTAAGGGCACTTAATATAATTAATATATTAAGTATACCTAAATATAATAAACCTCCTTAAAAGGTTTTATCGCCTTTGAGGAGAAAACCTTCTAAAATTATAGATTTTTCACCTATATCTTTCGCCTACTATGTGGACTATCTTAAGTATTTTAAGCCTAGGTATTTAATATAGATAGCTTAATTCGAATACTAAGTATTTAAATAAGCTCCTTAAGTTCTAGGTATTTTAGGATCTTATTATTATACTTAAACGCCTTAATTATGATACTAAGTTCCCTCTTCAGAGAGTTAATAAACTAGGTAAATACCGTTATTGAGGTTCTTATTAATTAATCCTCGAGGTAATAGTCCTAAGTATAACCTAATAGTCTATTTATAGATAGTAATAGGGTTATAAAGCCCTTATACCCCTATTTAAATAAGTAAAAGTTTAGAGCTATTTATCTCCCTAGTATTAATATAGTAATACCCTCTCTTAGTATTTAATAGACTTAGTATATTATCTTCCCTAGCTTATAAGTATTATAATCCTGTAAGAGTATGGCTAAAGGCCTAAACCAGGAAAGGCTAGAATGTTGAAACGTAGGTATCCGTTCTTATATTAAACTATTGCTTAACCGTCTAAGTCTGCAGCTTGCAGAGTTTTCTCCAAGATATATTTATCCGCCCCTGACTCGCCGACGTTTTGCCGACAGCGTGGCTCTGCATCCTGCACCCGCCATTATTCCTTACAAATCCGTTATTATAATAGGTATCCTACCTTTTACCCTTGCTCCGCGCGTTACTACCTCTAATTAATATATAGTAGCCTCTTGAGTATAGCTAAGTTATAAGTACTAGTTGCTATAGCTCCCTTTTCGAGGCTTCTTTCTTATTAATATAGTATATATATTATATTATAGAGGAGTTAGTATAATATTATTATAAAATGCTACTTAGGTCTTCTTTAGTATATACTTAAGGATATATTAATTATAGATTTCTAGGTCCTTCGCTGTATAGGTCCTATCGCGTCGTTAGAGGTATTACTAGTCTAATTTATTATTCTAATATACCCCCTTCTTCTTTAAGTATCTATAGAATATAAGATTACTTACTATTACATTATAATATATAGTATTATTAAGATAGAGAGTAGCTTAATACCCTCCTAGTCTAATTATATTTATAACTATAGATCTATATTCTTTAATAGGTATTAGCTTAGATCCCGCGCGGATAAAGTCTTTATTATAAGTACTATAAAGGGTCTTAAACTAAGTAAGGTTATTTAGAATATAAACTATTAATCCTAAATCTAGTAATACTAATTTAAAGAGCTTATAGTTATAAGCTATTAAAAATACTACTCCCTTAGGTCTAGTCCTTCCTTAATACCTTATTAAGAGTTATTAATCCTTTATAAAGATTTTTAAATAGTTAATTCTTGCGAGTTACGAGCGCGCAGGTCATCAGGAATAAAGGTGTATTATAGAAGTAACTATTCGGAAGGGTCACCCGCATCGCGGGTTAATATCTATACGTATAGCTTATATAATACCGCACGTTATATAGTAGGCCGTGAGGCTGTAGCTTAAAGTAAGGATATCGCAACATACCCCCTTAGATATTATAGATAGCTAAAAAAACGCATTCCTTACTACCTTATGCCTAAAACCTATCTAAATTTATTATATAAAATATATAAAAATATCTTTTATAGTAATAAAGTAAATAAATAAATAAAAGTATTATTTATAGTTATATTTATAGAACGTGAGAGTGCTTAATAGGGTCGCTCGGTTATTAAGGCGGGTTATAAATATACTTAGAATTGACGAAATTTTCTAATATAGTTAGCGCAAGCTATTAGGTATGAGTAGTAGAGGTAAATAAGACCTCTCGCACCTTCTTATAATCGAATTTTTCTTCCTTAAATTACTTATAATTTATAAAAGTAAGTTTTTAAAAATCCTAAATTACTTATTATAATACTTATATATTATTAAAACGATTATTAGAGTATTTAATATAATTATTAGAACCCTTGCTAACCGTTTTATAAAATAGAATTTATAATACCTATCTCTAAGAAGAAGGCTACTACCTGCGCGCGCGAGGCGCGTAAGCACGAGCACGAGAAGGCTGCTACTAATGCTACTATTACTAGTAATCCCCCTCCTATCTCTAATAATAATAATAATAAGGAGTCCGCTACGCTCCCTAGCCCCCCTACGCCTCCCCCCCCTATCCCCCTTATCCCTCTATTAAGGAGGTCGAGAATGAGGGCGAGTATAATACCCCGTATATATACTATCTAAAGCGTCTTATATATTAGAAGCGTTATACTAATTATTTAAAAATAGCTCCCTAAGGACCCCTCTACTATAAGGTCCCTTGCGAGGAGTACCTCAGGTCTACCCTCGTAAGTAAGACCTAGGGTTATTATTATAACCCTATACCTATAGTTACTAGCACCTCTAGCGCAAAGCGCTATAAGAAGAATCGGTATATATTATATGCCTCTACCTCTCGTAGTTATCCCTATATCCCTCTAGTACCTATTATAATACCTTTTGCCTACTACCTCTAGAAGGTTATAGAGTCTAATTCTATTAGCTAAGCTATAAATATAATACTCTTTTAAAAATATCTCTCGATTTTAGAGGCGTTTTTTAAGCTTTAGAAGCATTTTTTAATCTATTTCTAACTTTATATATAGGATCTTAATCACTAGAGAGCTAATATCTAGTATACCCTCGCCCTTGCTTAGAGCAATATTACTAAGACCTCCGCTCCTATTATACCTGCTCCTATGCCCCTAGCTACCCCTGCGCTTACTCCTCCTCTAGCTCCTGCTATACCTATTATACCTGCTGCCCCTCCTGCTACGCCTGCTATCTTCTCTCTGCTTAATAGTAGATAGGAGGTCCCCCCTAGCCCTGCTATAGCTAGCAGACTCCTTATAACTACCTTAGCCTAATACTAGCAGAGCTAGTTAGATATATTTACTACTACTTCTTATACCTATTAGAGCTAAGCTTTATTATTAGGTTTAGGGGTTTCTATATATATTTAAGGCTTTAGCCTAGGATAACGTTTGCCTTTAGGTATTTTTAGACTTACTTTTAGGCTCTTATAAGCTAAATTAGGCTTCCTAGCTATAAGGCTAAATATAGACTTTTCTTAGCTGCTATACCCCTTATTTCTAATTATTCCTACCTTATATCCTTTATAATAAGTATATATATATCTACTAGGTTTAATAGTATATAGAAGTGCTTAAACTTGCCTCTAGAAAGGTTTTTTATAAGACTATTAGCAAGCATTAAGTCTATAGGTATATAGGCTATATTAAAGCTACCCTTTTAGAACTCCTATTATAACTATACGTTCTAGATATCTATATAGCAGAGACGTATTATAATATATTCTCTATTACTAACTATAAGTTGGATTATCTATTAATTATTATAGTTAATCTTCTAGGTATTTTTTCCTATATTTAACGCTATATCTTAGAAGAGTTTGTTTAAGTATTATTACCTCTTTTATAGTATTCTTAAGGCTTAGAAGCTCTACTTCTATTATAGATATTATAATAGTATTTTAATATATAGCTTTCTAATATATTACACCTCTAAAGAGGAATATAATATATCCTTAGGCTAATCTCTGTATTTCTTTATTATTTATAAACGAGGTATTACCTATAATCTAGAGAGCCTATATACCCCCTATATCTCCGAAGCAAAGAGCGAGGAAATATATTATATAGAGGTATTAGATTATCTAGTTAACTATTATTATATAAGCTAATAAAAGGTTCGTGAGAAACTACAAGAGATATATAGCTATAAAAGCTATATCTAGACGTATTATTATTGCTAAATAAAGTATAGAACCGACTTTCTCCTAATACTCTTTTATATATATAGGAGAAGCCTATTCCTTATTCTTCTTAAGTTCCTTAAGGGGTAATAGAGTTATAGGATATATTCCTTCTTAAAGATCGAAACGCTTAGTAACCTTTTTAATATACGAGTTATATACTAAATAGACCTTCCGGGCTGCACGATCCCTAACTACTTAGATCCCGAGGTAATACTTAATAGCACCTTAGTCTTTGAGTTTATATTCAGCTTTTAGCCTATTTATAATCCATTTCACTCTAGAGGAGTATTCCTAGTAGTATAAAATAAGAATATTATCTATATAGAATAAAACTAGAACTTAATATTTAGGATCCTAGAAGAGATATACTTCTTCTAGGCTTAGGGCGAGTCCTAGCTTCTTTAGAGTTACTAAGAAATACTTATACTAAAGGAGCAGTATATCTCTAAAGCTATATAAAGCTTTATTAAGTTTAATATACTTTCCTTTATATTTAAAACCCTCTAGGAGTTAATAGTAAATTAGAGGTCTATTTAGATCCCTCTCTATATTTAGGAAAGCGTTATTTATATTAAATTGCTATACTTTAAGGTTGAATGAAGTAGCTAGGGCTATCATAATGCGAAATATTTTCGCAGCGAGAGTCGCTATATATATATTTTCTAGGGTGCTCTTCTATTAGAGGTCTCTTTATATATAGACTATAGCCTTAAAACGCTCTAGATTACTATTTATATTAACCTTATATATAAATACCTATTTCAGGGGTAGGGGTCTTAATTATGCGGATTATTAGTTAATTTCTCGCTATATTCCTTTTTCTCATAGTTTCTTGATTTCAAGCTTTGCTACCTCTATAAAGCGCTTATATAGATATTTCAGAAGTATTAGAAGGCTTTCTAGCTTTAGGGAGGCGATTAGAGCTTAGATATATATATATCTTATTCTAAATCCTCGTTATTATGCTCCTATTTCTAACTTCTAATATAACTTTATATATATAAATAAAGCATTATATACCTAGAAGAACCTTCTTTTACTACCTTCTTCGCATTAGGTATAAACGTTATAAAGAAGGCCTCCTAGGTATATTAGTTTTTAATAGGAATAACCTATTCCTAGTATTTAATCTCAGAGAATAGCTATTCTAACTTACATCTCTTATTAGTTATATTAGAATAGGTTCCTAAGATATTATTAATAAATAAAATAAAGTCTCTAAATCGCTCTAGAGGCTATTAATTATATTAGCTCGAATAGCTTACCTTTCTATAATCCTTCTAATTATAAGCTCTTTTCGGAGCCTCTTCTAAGCCCTTTGCTTTATACGCCTAGTTTATAACTCTAGGTATCTTGTCTTTTGACTTAGAAGGGTCTTTAGGAGGTATTAATATTTTCTTCTCTTTATCTATATCTAGTACTAGTATTCTAAGTCGAAGTTAGGGTTTACTATCTTTACTCCGACCTTTATTAGGAGTAATATAAGTATTATTATCCCCCTCTAAAATATCTATAACCTCCTTAGTTTATTCGCGAGATTTATTATAAGATAAGTTTAGTATATTAGCTTCCCCTCTCTAGCTCCTAATTATAACTTAGGGTCCTAGAGTATATTTAGGGGTAGGAAGACCTCCTAGAGCCTCCTTTTAGATCTCCTTATATATTATAATATCTTATAAGTATATAACTAAGGTCTCCTGCTCTTTAAGAGTATCTTCTACTATATTATTAGCTTATTCCTATATACCTAGAAGCTCGAGTACTAAATTTAAAAATAACTTAAGCTCTAGTTCCTATTTAATAATATAATATATAATCTTAGCTAGTATTGCTATATATTTATCCTCTTTCGAGTAGAACTTCGACTCGTTAAACCGTATATTATATATAATAATTACTCTCTTGAGCGCGGGCACCTAGATCCTATATAAGTTATATATATTATTAATATACCTAACTAGGTATCTAACGTATCCCTATAGATATACCTTATGGTATATTCTTCCTTATCCTTTTTCTTATTCCTTTTCGAACGGGTACGTATAATACCTATATATATATATATCTATCCCTAGTATAGCTAAAGGTCTCTCCTAATTGCAGATATATAGGAAGGGGCCTACTAATAGAAGTATTAAGTATACTATTCTTCTTTAACTTAATTTAGCGACTTCTAATTAGTCTTTTACTATAAGGATTAGTTAAAAAGATAAATCCCTGCGAGAGTTAACTCTAGCTATATTTCTAGGGGAAGATTAGCTCCTTCTCGCATCTTAATACCTCTTAGAATCGCCTCCTAACTAGCATGCTCTAAACCGCCTACTAGCTCCTTTATATCTACTAGGGGTATCTCGAGTATAATTCTATTATTCTTTGCCTAGTATTAATAATATATACTACTATTAATAGCAATTATAGCTATCTTATTATCCTAGCGGATAATATAAATTACTAATCTATATTACCTTCTAACCTAGCGTTTAAAGTAGAAAAGTGTTATAAAGACTTCCTTAAGCGAATATCGCATTAGGGGGAAACCCTATAGCTTACCTGAGTATTTATCCTTAATAATTAGGATATAGAGGGCTCCTAAGATCGCTTCAAAAGGGTAATAGAAAATATCCTATAAGATGCGATAATATAGACGAATCGCTTTATTTTCTAACTTTAAGCGCGAAATAACCTTCTTTATATAGGTTTTAGTATATATTTTATATTATATCTATATTAGGCTATATATTTTTACCCCCTAAATGTTCTTAACTATGCGTTCGAGAGCCTCAGGGCCTAAGTGCCTAGAACGAAGATGCTATAGGTATGCGTTATCTAATCGATCTCTGCGATAGTTATATATATCTCGTCTATAAGGGGCTTTTACTAGCTAGGTTATAGTAATAATATATATAAAACTTACTAGTATATTTTTAAGAGGGTATAAAGAAAGAGGGTTATATTTAAGGAAGACTAAATCGTGCTTTCAGATTAGTATAGCAATAACTACGCTTTAAGCAAGGTTTCTTATATATAAAGTATAGTTAAGTCTATAAAACTAGATCTTCTATGCGTTCAGGCGACTTTTAGATATAATATTAATATAAAAACCTTTAATATAAGCAACGTTCTTAAGTATAAGATTGCCCGACCCCTATCTATATTAACTCTTAAAGATCCCTTTGAGAACGCAGGTTCCCTAGCCTATAACTAGGATCCGGGTTATATCTACTTCTATAATATCTTCCGAGCTAGACTCTATATAGGAGTCGTCTAGTAATAGCGATTTATTATTAACTAAGTATATAGTATTATAGTTATTATAGACTATACTACGCGAGAAGATATATAGCGGGGTAGAGGCGTTAAGCGAGTATATCCCTAGTTTAATCGCTTTAGGAAGGCTTTATAAATCGATTAATATAGCTATAATATTAGATAGGACTCTAGTATTCGACCCCTAGCTATATCCACTATTCTAACTACTTCTTCTACTACTATTTCTACGCTATTAGCCTCTTCTGCTATATAATCCGCCTCTTCTATAGTTAGTATTACTTATCTAGTTCGAGATCTATCCTTTGCACGCAATAGCAGCCCTTATATTTAACTATTTACCTTAATTAAGCCTAGAAAGGATTTCCTAAGCTTCTTTATTATCTATAGAGATCTAGTAGAACCTATAGGATCCCTTATAAGCATACTCTAAGCGCCTATATATCTCAGGGGTCTAAGAATGCTCTTCTCTATATAAGTAGCTATTAAAATATATATTAGAGGGGTTATTAGACCTTCTACCTAAAGTAGCAAATAGAGCATTCGATCTGCGAGAGCCCTTAATAAGCGAGTATTTATAGGCTAGGGCTGAGAAGATAATCCTATACTATTTTAATATATATATTAGAAACCCTAAACTAGTATTTATAATAAGCTATATAAGCTTAGTACGAGCCTAATCCGGGGCGAGTTAGTATCTAACTGCTTCGAGGAAGGTTTATAATACAAGTTCTCCCTAGACCTCTAGGATATTAAGTCTTTTTGCTTCTATATAGTAATAATACTACTCTATATATTAAGTAGAGGGGTTAATATTTAAATTAGCTTTATTAAGCAATCGAAGATAGTTCTTATAAGCTATATTAGTAACTATAAGCGCTATAGGTACGAGCTGCCTCTTGATCTTATATATAAGGGCCTATAGAGTTACCCTTAGCTAGGTCTTATTATTTAGAATAGCTAATTTAGCATTAGTTAGAATAGGGTTTAAGACTATCTTATTAACCTATATCTAGAGGTTAAGGTAGTATATTAAGAGGGTCTACTAATCTAAGGAAGTTGCTATATAATCCTTAATTACTATATTATAATCTATTTTTATATCCTTATAAATAGTAATCTAATTCGTTTATAGAGATTCTAAGAGGGAAGATAATCCCCCTATCTTATTAGAAATAATACTTAGTTCTTCCTCGCTTCCCTAGGTCTCTATAGTTAGATAGATATTCTCTAGAGCACTCTTAGGAGCCTCTATTAGACGTTTAGCCTCCTCTAGATACTATTTTACTTACTTAGTATACTCTTCCTAGTATTTCGCATTTAAGAGAGCTTAGCGCTTAGTAATAAACTTAGAGATCTTTAGGGCTATAGTTACTTATAAAGGGTTAGTATAATTATCTATATCTAGGTTAATATAGTCCTAGAAGCCTCTTAGGTATATATAGAACTTAAAATAGGTATATTATATAGGCTAGTTGCTTCTAGATATAAGAATATCTCCTATAAGGGGAATCTTATTATTAGTAGAAAATATAATAGATAAGGATAGTAAAGGAATTAATAAAAGGGTAGGAATAGGTTTCTTATATATAACTTATAGCAGAGGGGTTTTTTAAGCTATTATTAGAGCTAGGCTTATAACTCTTGCGAGTTATAAGCGCGCAGGTTATTAGGAATAAAGGTATATTATAGAAGTAACTATTTAGAAGGGTTACCTGCATTGCAGGTTAATATCTATACGTGCGGCTTATGTAATACTACACGTCACGTGGTAGGCCGTGAGGCTGCGGCTTAAAGTGAGGATATCGCAATATTAATCTTATTTACTAATTCCCCTTTATATCACTCCTTAACTAACCTAGTAATAACCTTCTTTAAAGTCTAATAATCTAGCGCCTTATTAATAAAGATATATTAGTATTTTAATAAGGGGCAGTAGGATATAGAGTATACTTTATACTTACTAAGTCCCTTCTTTTACTTATCTCATTAGTTATTATACTCGTTATTAGTTTATCTCTTTCTTAACTTGCTTTATAGTTAAAAAGGTTTTAATATATAAATAGGGATATTAGTCATTATTAATCTAAACGCTCCTCTTTTTATAATATATAACTTAGAGCCTACTAAATTAACTATATAAGAGATCTCTCTATATATACTCTTAATAAGATTAGATAACTTTAAAGTTCTTTTGTTAATATCCTTTCTATAAGTCAACTTATATATTATTACTTCTAGCGCGAGGGGTATTTAATAAGTAATAGAATAAAGTTATTAAGTTATTCTAACGTATTATTACCTTCTACTACCTTAATAACCCTTAGCTCTAATATAACTACTTTATATTTTATAATCTATTTAGAAATTACCTTTTATATTATAATCTTCTCTTTATAAGGAATTTAAAAGACTTTAGTATATACCTCTCTAATAGCTTTAAGCTAATAGATCTTATTAATCCCTACCCTCGCTCTTAACTAAATAATACCCTTAGTAATTAGGTTCTCTAGAATAAAATATATTTAATAATACTTCCGGTAAACTATCTCTCCAATTCAATCCTTAAACTAAATTATAACTTTATATAACTCTTTAATCTCCTTTATCCTATTCTTGTATATTACTATATATATATTATATATATACTAGTCTCGCTTTATTAAGTTATTAAATAATTAAGCTAGCTTAGACCTAGTAGGGGATATTTATTCTAAATCCCCCTAAATAATTATCTATATAGCAGTTAATAATACTCTTATTCTACTAGAGTAAGTATTTACTATTAAGCAGTTAGCTTTCTAGAGGTAGTCCTAGAACTTTAGCTTTATTAAAAGGGCTTTTAGAATAGGCTCAAGATCCTCCTTAAGATCCTCCTTCTTAGTATTATCTAGGTTAATATACTCCTATAGGTCTATTAACTTAAGCTTATATTAGATTTAATCCTATTAAAGAGGCTAATTACTTAGATTATATAATTTGAATTAGAAGCTAGAGGCTTCAGAAGCTCTAGAGGTATTAGTAAGTATAGGCTTATTATAGATTTATATATTAATAATATATAAATAAATTTAATAGTATAGATTTATCTAGATAGCTTTACTTAGTATTATGTATAAGAATTAAACTATTAATTATTAAATTATATAATGTAGAGTATAGGAAATAGAGTAAAAGTTATGACTTTATTATAAAGGTTATTCCTTTACTACTTTATCTTTAGAGTACTATAACTCTATGAATATAAGAGATATAGTAGCATAAAGTATTTATTTGGATTGGGCTTTCAACTTCGCGTCGAATGGTATACCCTTTGATATCATATAACTAGGGTTAATATATTCCAAATACTTTAGTAACGTTAAGGTTAAAGTTTAAGATTAAGATAAGGCGAAATAAGGCGAAATAAAACGCTACATCTAAGCGTAATTAGCTATATATATATATAACAAAGCGTATCAAAGTGCCGATATGCGTATAGCTAGAACCATGCTAAGTTTTATATATAACAAAGCGCGCCTAAGCGTCTAAGAGGCTCTAGCGAATCTCCTACCTACTTATGCCTACCTTTTCCCTTGCTTTTCAACGCTTTAGATATAGTATTTATCTATAAAATATATACTTATTAATACCTAAATTTTCCCCTCTATTCGCATAAGTTATATAACAAACGAAAAAGATCACTCTATTATATTATTCGTTACCTGAAATTTATCTCTATTATACTAGCGATTTTTCTACCTCTCTTTCAACCTTCATAGCCGTGCTAACATAGAGTGTAAAAGCAACTAAAAATTAATATATAACTATCCTAAAAACTCTATATATAGATCTAGGCGCAATTTACGCTTAAAACTAGCTAATATAGATATCGCCCGATTTGGCTGGATTTCGCGCTGCTTTTACGCGCATATTGCGCCCTACCGCGCGCGCCTAGGGGGTCGATTTGAGGCGCGCTATTCGGCACCCTTCTAACCGCAGTTGGTTGGGTTACGCTCAACACCAACAGATCCCACATTCACAGTCAAGTCAGCCGCCAATACAGCCTCACTTCGACACCCTACCTTTCGTATCAAATCAGCAGCAGTTTTTAAGCCAGCCAGGGCCTCCGCCGCCTCCAATATAACAGTGCAATTACGCGCCGCAGTATGGGCAGTATGGGCACAGACCGTGGTAGTTTCGCGTCAATATAACAACAGTTACCTTATACATTTGCATAACATGACTTAGAATGTTATGTTTAGTGGGCGCCAGGGCCAACGGTACATTGCCCCAAATGGTGACTTTACGAACTGCGGTTAGAAGGGTGCCGAATAGTAGACCGGGGGGTGGCGAATAGCGCGCCTCGTCGATTTGATATAAGTCAGCACACCCCATCCCTGCGCACCACCCCCGCCTGCGCACGCATTTTCCCCCGGATAATAATATCGCTAGAATCGCCTTCCTACTAATAAACCTATTATAATATTAAAAATAAATTCTTTTAAAAATACTAGTATTTTTATTATAGCTAAATATACTAAGGATAATATTCTTATAGCTATTACTTATATTTAGAGCGGGAAGTCCTGCTATAAAGCATTATAAATATATAAAGTATCTAAATTAATATTATAAGCCCGGATAAAGGGGGCAAACCCCTATATAATAACCTAGGCCTATTTCTAACGTCTCTCGCCCGTTTAGGAGACCTATCTAGCTAATTAGATTATCGCCTAGGGGTCTCTTAGTCTCGCGCTATTATTTAACTAGGTTAGGGTCTTCGCTAAGCAAGTACTAGCCTAGGGAGGTAACCCTTATCCCCTTAGAAAGTATTAGATCGATAGCTTTAAGTAGCGAAACCTATTAATTATAACTCTTAGTAATAAGCTTATTAATAGGGCCTATATTAATATATTAAATACTAAGAAAATAGAGCAATATTTAGATCTATTCCGGAATCCCCTCGTTATAAGTATACTAGCAAAGTACTAATATAATATAGATAAAACTAGGATTATAGAAGGGATAGTAGATACCTACTTAGTCCTCGGATATTCTAGGAGGAAGAAGATCTATATTAAGAAGCTATTATTATATATATAGATAACGATCGTTCAGTATATCTTAGCTACTAGAAGAACCCTTCCTCCTCTCGTAATATATAAGGGGTAGACGGTCTAGTAGTAGTAGTTTCTATTAGATATAGAAGGGATCGATAGATAGAAGTTTATAGCTACTATGAATAAGTAGATAAGCTATAAGGTTAGCCTTAAGTAGCTAATAACGATATTTAACCCTATAACGAAGCCCCTAGTCTATAAAGGTAATATACTATAATTATTAATTATTAATAGCTATAAGAGTTATACTAATACTGATTTTATATAGGAATGCTACTAATAGAATATATATATAATCTTCCTGCTTGCATATACGAGTTATATCACTTAGCTACTCGATATATTAGTCTTTAGCCCTCTTAAGAAGCATTACTATAACGAGGTCTCGTACTAGAGCTCTCTTATCAATAGATTAGACCTCGGAAAGCAGGGGTTTCTTTATTACTATATACTAGCCTATTATTATACGTTTTCTAATATTAATATCTAGTTAGGATAGAAGACTATAGGGTTATAGCTAGTTAACTATAATAGGGTACTCGAGAGCTCGCAGTTTACTAAAAATATAAGCCCTCTTCTTCTCTTAGACCTTATTACCCCTCGTAGGTATATAAGGAGTAGGATTAAATACCTAGAAACCCCTTAGAGATCGCACGATATAAAGAAGTTTATTAATATATTAACTAGGATGCCTTAGATAATTAAACGATATATAATATATACTATTACGAAGTTAGGGAAGGCTCTCGATAAGAAGAATATAAATATAGTTAGTATTAAGAGGTATACGAGTAAAGTAGAGGCTAAATTAGAGCTCTACTTATTATATAAGAAGAAGAAAGTAGTCCCTAACCCGAATATCACGTTTATAGATATTACTAATATTAAATAGTTATAATATATTACTAAAAAGATCTAATAGAAATCTCTTATAGCTATTTATAAATAGGAGAAGGAATTTGATAGTCTCTGCACTTTATTTCGTTTATAAGAGGTTATTATAGTAGAAAATTGAAGCTATCGTTATTTTCGTTATTATCGTTTTGCTATGAAAAATCGCGCGCAGGTGGGGGTGGTGCGCAGGGATGGGGTGTGCTGACTTACTGCGCGCCCTGCTACTGCGCGCCCTGCTACTGCCCCGCTTACTGCGCGCCCTCCTACTACGCGCCCGCCTATTATACGCCCTCCTACTGCGCGCCCTGCTACTGCGCGCCCTGCTACTGCCCCGCTTACTGCGCGCCCTCCTACTACGCGCCCGCCTATTATACGCCCTCCTACTGCGCGCCCTCCTACTTTCTTAGTAAATCATAGCTAGAAGAATTAAGCAAATTTTTCTATATATTTAGGTTTTTAATTTTAGTAGTATAGTACGTATAATCTAAAATTAAAGCTATGTTCTAAAATATGCAGTTTTCCCTCAAAATGCATATGGGTATGGTGCCCGAGTCTGATGCATTTACAGGGGGATCTACTGTAAGAGGCGGCGGACGGCATAAGAAGCTCTGGCAAAGAACATCCAGCCCCCCGGCGCACCGGATGGGACGCCATTGGTATGAGGTCACTGGGCCGGGTTTGGTGTTCTCGAGGACCTTTTCTCGGTGCGACATGTTAGTCTCCAGCCCCAGTCCACCCACGATTCTCCGATGCAAAAAGCAGTACCCGTTTCTGAGATGGAAATAAATCCGTCGTGAAGTTGACTTACTCAGTGCGAACGGGCAGCCAACAACGTACTTCAGTAGACGAGCAGGGGCCGACGCCGGACTCGACTGTCGGGAGATCTTGATCGCGAGAAACGAGCGGGCTTCCTCACGTGGGTTTCCAGCCACAATTAGTACAGGACAAAGTGGCTAGTGCGTTCGCTTATTGTTGAGCCAGGAACCAGTGAGCATCTGCTTAAGTAATATTCAACTTCATTATTTCCACGTGACCCTGCAAGGCTCGAGCTTTCGTTTGCGCCTAAGCCCGATTCGTAGCTAAGCTGGGCGGGAAGGCAGCCTCAGCAGTACGACAACACCACTATCTCACTGCCCATATTACCTTACACCACACCCATAAGCACCGCCGCCTCGCCAACCCTCCACCCTTCCCGAATCTGACCCAGTCGACCCCACGAAGCTACGAACACATATCTATCATGCCTGCCACCACCGCAGAGACTTTGTCTCTGGTCACAAGGAATGTCTCTGTTGCCCCTCTCGTGCTTCTTTCTGTCGTCGATCATTACAACAGAGCGGTAGACAAGGGATCGAAACGCAGAGTAGTGGGTGTACTCTTGGGCTCGAACGATGGCAAGAACGTTCGCGTGTCGAACAGCTTCGCAGGTATGACCAAACTTGCACTCGAATAAGCCATGGTCTGTGTCCGCAAGACTGACAGTTCATTACAGTACCGTTCGAGGAGGACGACAAGGACCCCTCCGTCTGGTTCCTGGATCACAACTACGTCGAAGGCATGAATGATATGTTCAAGAAGGTCAATGCGAGAGAGAAGCTTATTGGATGGTACCACTCGGGTCCCAAGCTGAGAGCGTCGGATCTGGGCATCAACGAGCTGTTCAAGCGCTACACCCCAAACCCCCTCCTCGTCATTATTGACGTGCAACCGAAGGAGGCGGGCGTCCCGACGGATGCATACTTCGCCGTGGAGGAGATCAAGGATGTAAGCGGCTCTACACTCAATATCGAGAGCCATCGCTGACGAACTACTACTCGCAGGACGGCACAACCACTTCGAAAACCTTCGTCCACACCCCGTCGATCATCGAGGCCGAGGAGGCAGAAGAGATAGGTGTCGAGCATCTTCTCCGCGATATTCGCGATGTTGCAGTCGGCACTTTGTCAACCCGGATAACAAACCAGCTCCAGTCCCTTCAGGGACTGCACCTTCGCCTTCGCGACATCGGCGCCTACCTCCAGAAGGTTCTCGACGGCCAGCTCCCCGTCAACCACGCCATCCTCGGCAACCTCCAAGACGTCTTCAACCTGCTGCCCAACCTATCGACGCCGCCAAAGGGTGACGGCAAGTCGAGCGGCGGCGAGCTCTCACACGCCATGAGCATCAAGACCAATGACCAGCTCATGGCCATTTACCTCAGCAGTCTGATTCGCGCGATCACGGCTTTCCACGACCTAATCGAGAACAAGATTCAGAATCGCCAGCAGGCAGAGGAGAATGAGGCCAAAAAGGATGAGGCCAACGGCAAGGATGAGAAGAAGGATGATAAGACGAACAGTATCAACGGCGAGTCTAAGGAGCCCACAGACAAGGATAAGGAGGCGAAGGAAAAGAAGAAGTAAACAAAGCTGTTTGACGAAGACAGATGGGGAAAAAACCACACAAACACGGGATTGATACCCGCGATAGACATTGGTACCGAGGGGCATCTCATACTAACTCGGCGTCCAGGAGGGCAGGCCGGGTCGGAAAACAGGCATATTCGCTAAGAAAGAGGGTGCCTTGTACAATGCTAGCATTTTTTGAACTGACGACCCGACGTCCAAGCAGACCATGGCTCTTTCCTCGTCACGATGCTCATATGTCCCCTACAGTTCCCGCGATAGCGGCCCGGCTCATCCTGCTTTCTGTAACATAACTTGCAAGAACGCTCCCCCACTGCTCCGCGAGTAGACAGGCCAGCAGGTGCTTACAGCAAGGCACCGCACCATGGTCTATCCCATCAGAACTCAATCCACCAAATTGCCACTCAGGTGATACCTCGTCCAGAACATCAACATCTGCGCTTATCATCTCGATTTTTCTTTCGCCTCCAGCTGGGAATGCCTCAAATGCGAAATTGGCGCAGGTACAATTCCACGTATCGAGATGGACCAGATATTTGGTCGTCCCGGAGCTGCTCCCCGAATCCGCTTCTGCCTTTTTGCGCCGGGACATGGTAGACGCCACCGACCTCACGAGGTAGAACGCCGCCGGCTCGCACCGGTTGGAGCCGGCTGTCACGCGCACGGCACCCCGGTCCTCCTCCTCCTCCTCCTCCTCCTCCTCCTCATCCTGGTCGGGGGAGGAAGGTGGTGACAGCTGGGAAACCGGACTTTCTTCTGCGGAGTCCTCAAGGTTGACGTCGCAGGTGGTCTTGGTGTCGTCTCTGACGACGCGGGTGACCAAGTCGCGATCCAACAGGTCCAGCGCCGGGAGGACAATGGAGGGGAAGAGGACGTGCAGGGTTACGAGCAGCGGGCGGTGGGACTGCGGGATGGATTTCAGGGCGTTCGCGGACGTCGAGTTGTTTGGCTGCGGTTGTTGAGGTGCTCTCGTGAGATTGTTTATGAGGCTTGTGAGTACGGCGCGGGGGTTCTGTAGTTGCGATGATGGTGATGACGACATGGTATTGCCGTAGTGGGCTGAGGAGCTGAGTGGCCGCGTTATTGATGGAGTGTCCCAAGACAAGGCTCAGCTTCGGGTTTCTCCACAACCGCAGGCTTGCGGCTGAAAACCATGCTGCTGCTTGTCGGGCGAAGGTGTTGATGTTTGGTTGGGAAGCTCTCAGTTGCAAATTGGACGACATTTGCCCTAGATCCTAGCCACAACTCTAACACCACCCGCCTAGTCATAGCCGCACCAGATAATCGGTACTGTCAAGTGTAGATGAACAGAAGAAGAAAAATCTCTCGTTGAATTTTGCCGCCTGAAGGCTTTTGTCTAATCTCATTATGTCGCCATAAAAGGGCATAGTAGTACAACAAACATTGTTCCGCATCCATTGCTCCAAATCCAGGGTAATGTTCTCTGCCCCTCCCCGTATTGGTTATACCCACTCCTTAGGCGCCCTCAGCACGTCCACGAGACGCTGCTCGCGGCTCTTGGGCTCGGGCTCGTGCATGTACTTCCAGCTCGCCGTCAAGGGCAAGCTCATCAAGATACTCTCCACTCTCGATCCGGGAGTGTTCAGTCCGAAGGCGGTGCCGCGGTCGTGGACCAGGTTGAACTCGACGTACTTGCCGCGACGGATCTGCTGCCAGTCCTTCTCGGCCTCGTTGAAAGGCATGTCCTTGCGCTTCTCGAGGATCGGGATGTAGCCCGGCAAAAAGGACTTGAGGCAGTCCTGGATGAAGGCGAATGTGTTTTCGCGATCCTTCTCGGTCTCGTCGAGGTCGTCGAAGAAGATGCCGCCGATGCCGCGACACTCGCCGCGGTGCTTGTTGTAGAAGTACTCGTCGCACCACTTCTTGAAGCGTGGATAGTAGTCCTTATCGTGGGCATCGCACGTCTCTTTGATGGTCTTGTGGAAGTGGACGGCGTCCTCGTCGAAGAGGTACGCAGGCGTCAGGTCGCTGCCGCCGCCGAACCACCACGCATTGGAGGTGCCGTCGGGATGGGCGGTCTCGAAGTAGCGGTAGTTGAGGTGGACGGTCGGCGCCATCGGGTTCCTCGGGTGCAGGACCATGCTCAAACCGGCCGCGAAGAAGGGCAGGGCTTCGATGCTGTCGTCAAGGTTTTTGTGGTTGGCGCGCATCTTGGCTATGGCCGGCTTGGGGAGGGTGCCGTAGACGACGGACACACCGACGCCGCCCTTCTCGAAGACGTTGCTGTCCTGGAGGACGCAGGTGATGCCGCCCCCGCCCTCCTTCCGGCTCCATTCGTCCCTGCGGAACTTTCCTCCGTCGACCTTCTCAAGCTCCTTCACGATGATGTTCTGCTGCTCCTTGATAAACTTCTCCATGCGCAGGCGCATAGGAGACTCGTCGGTGATCTCGGCCTCCTTCTTCGTGAGAGCATCGCGCTCAGCCAGGGACGGCGTATCGAGCTGGAACGGTTCTTGAACGGCCTGCATGTTTGTAACTGACTTATTAGCGAATTCGGGGTTTTCTTGGGAAGAGCGGAAGCACCGTCCCATGGGTGGGTGGTGCGGAGGAGGAGGAGGGCGGTTTCTGCGGTACCATCTTATATGCAAGGGGTGCTGCGGCAGCAAGACCAATTGCTCCAACCAAAAATCGGTTGAAGGCTGGGTTCGACTGGTGACCCTTGGACTGGGACTTTGCGGAGGATGAGACGAGTCTGCGACCCAATTGAGGAGGTCGTTGGAGCTTGGCGACGGTTGTTGCGAGTCTGGTGCGCGGCGAGCTGGCGAGTTGTGCAAGCAACCTAGGGGAGTGCGTGGTGAACGACGCCATGATGAGAAATATAAATATACGGACACTAATGAAAACAAGGCCAATTAGTCTGAAGGAGCAACTTGGAGTGGTACAGAGAAAATCGAATGATTATTCCCAAGTGAGAGGTAATAAGACCACCGGTAGCAATCATGGACTGACTGAGCTGTCATTCGAGCCGAGCCAGTCAGGCCAGCTGTAAAAGTACATTCGGGTGTCGTTCCACCGTTCAATTGGCGGGACCCTGGACGGCAACGGAGATTAGCCCTGGAGCGGCCCAGTGGACAGGTTCGATAGCTGCCCTCCTCAAGGGCCCAAGTCGATGGAAGGTGGGGTGAGCGGTCGTAGTGCCGCCGAACGCCGGAGACGGCTTACCGCATTCCCTGGCCGAGAAGCTGCGCGATCGAGGTCCAGCCCCCAGAGCAACATATCCAACTCCTCGGGCTGTCAGGTAATATTGGACGAGCTACCATGCACCCTGGGGTCCAGAGCTAGAAAAGAAATACCGACTAGTGATGGGGCAATAAATCTGGCAATTTTGTCGTTGTCCGTCGTCGTCTTCCTCTCCGTCTCTCTTGTTGCTGATGTTCTCATCTCCTTTGCAGTCTCCCATACTTCAGCCATCCATCCCACTTTCTGTTCATACAAATAAGCAGCGATATGAGATTTCCACGGCCTATGCCCGCAAAATATTTACAAATATGTTAAACCAGTCCATTTACGATGAACAGCAGTCAGCTTGATCCAACGACACCTTATTCGAAGGTTGACCTGGTTGCAAAAGCCTTCTTCAGCCTACCTACCTACCTTGATCTTGTCACCTGCATGGTCGGTTATCGGACGTCCAGACGTGGAGCGGGGCTCCTTAGCTAAGCTTGTCAGACCGATGCAACGAGCGTTGACTGTCTCCATGTCCAAAGTCCCAGCTAGATAGGCAGGCTTTGCTTGACTCTCCCAGAGTCCCTAATGTCACCTGTTACTGGGGAGAAATGACGTCAAGGTAAGCTTGGCTGATCAGGTAAGGCAACGAAGAGGCATAATAGCTATCCTTGATGACAACCAAGCACTCAAAGCCTTGAGGTGACTGGACAACAGGACAATACGCGAGTAAACGGCACAGACAAAGCAGCGTGCAGGTATCAGGAGGTCAACCCTGCAAAGATCCCGTGAGACTTTGACAAGTCCTTAGAGGGTATTCATAAACCATGGCGCAAAGAACCGTGTGCCAGGACCTCTTGTGACTCTCGTTATATCCAGAAAGCGTCCCAGGTTGCCGGCTGCGTCAAGAGGGGCTGCGTCGTCTGTCACTGGTCACCTGCCCCGCTGGAGTGTCAATCCCGCCCCAGCAGCCTGTGCAACCGCGCTGCTTGACTTGACTGGCTGCGTGGAATCGGTGTCTTGCCCCGCTCCGATAATCCGATGAGGATAAGGACGGGAAGGTGAGAATGGGATGCTGATTTCAGCTTGGACCAGTAAGGTACTCTGGGATTAGAAGAAAAGAGGGGCAGGAAGTACCCTTCCAGCTTAGTCATTCCGACCTGCACAATGCATGACACTGAACGATAGGAAAGTACCTTCCCCTAGCTTCTTGTCTTTGCTGTGACTTACCTGGGTACCTACCTACCTTTAGACTCATCCCGCCTGAGCTACCCGCCGCCAGCATTCACTCCAGGTTCAGTGACCGCCCATTCCCATCCCCGTGTCTGACCCCAAGGCAACCGACCCCAAGGCGGCAACCACCTTTGGTTCGCCTTAACTCTCCTGCCTCCGCAATCGAGCTCCTCGTCACCTAAACTCTTTCTTCTACACACTTCTCCCGCATCTGTCATCACCACTCCTTGCCCCAAACACCTCGCCATCTATATCAAGGCCGTCGCCCGCATTCCACCCCGCTGCATACTACTGGGAAACCCCCAACCACCCTATCGCCCTCCCGTAACACCTTCATCATGCGATCCAAGTTCAAGGACGAACATCCCTTCGAGAAGCGGAAGGCCGAGGCCGAGCGCATCCGTCAGAAGTACTCTGACCGTATTCCCGTATGTTATTTTCATCACTTAAGCTTCGGTGATGTGTCGTGTCGTCAGAGCTTCACTGGCTATCGCTGCGTTCGTCAGCTTCGCGCGCGCTATCGCCGGTGTCCCACCTCCGACCGTCACGGCCGATATCCGTATCAATCCATGATGAAGCTTCAAGCTAACCACCATCGTCGATGCGCAGGTTATTTGCGAGAAGGTCGAGAAGTCTGACATCGCCACCATCGACAAGAAGAAGTACCTCGTTCCTGCCGACCTCACTGTGGGCCAGTTCGTCTACGTTATTCGCAAGCGCATCAAGCTCTCCCCCGAGAAGGCCATCTTCATCTTCGTCGATGAAGTCCTTCCCCCTACCGCCGCTTTGATGAGTAGCATCTACGAGGAGCACAAGGACGAGGATGGGTACGTTATCTGTTACCCCAATTTCATTTGGTTTCAGCCTGCTAACCAGCTTTCAGTTTCCTGTACATCACGTACTCGGGCGAGAACACCTTCGGCGGTTTCGAGACGGCGTGAGCTAGATAAATTCTCAGAATGTTCACGGCGTTTCGGTCTGCTATGGTTTAGCACTTCAGGCATGGTTTTAGTACGGATATCGGAGTCTCCCCGAGTTGGGGGGCTTATGAGCAACGCAGTCACGTTATCGCGCGGGGTCACAGGACGGGGTCAGCCGCGAACCTCGACCGGATATTGGAAACCCTTTTGCGCGGCCTGGGATCACAAACCAGGTACTGAAGGCTCGCGGAGACTTTTATCATCGTGGAATCGGACTTCTGAATTCTAAGTGGTTTCCTTGACGTCTGCTCAATCGCCTTTCTGCTCTCTTTTCTCCTCATCCTTCATGGTGACTTATGTTGGCAGCAGTAAAGCAAGCCGTCGCCGCACACGCACTCCTTCAATTCCGTCTTTCGGGCCGCATGTTCGTCCGCATGTCATCTGAAACTTGTGGTCTCTCGTGACGCAAAGATTCTAGACGCGCCTTAGCCGATGTCGCATAATGGAGAAAATGCCAGTAAAACGTGTAAAGCCTCCCTGCAGCCCCTTGAGGGTCAAAGAACCCGTCCGAAGCATGCGGGTGGAAGAAAGAGTCCGCAAAGCCGCGGACAAAAGGATTCATCTGTTCAGTATTATGCGTAATGATTTCAAGGCGCGTCGGTGACGGAGAGGTTCGAAAACCCCGGGTCCAAGAATGACTACTAAGCAAACTTACTTGTCGGTTTGGGATCGCACATTGGACGTCTCGATTATGCTATCGGTGTTCGTCTACCTAGATCAACGACTTCGCATTTATCCCATCTACAAATTCACTTCATAAATAAATCACAACACCCCAAAGAAACAGGAATCTATTTTGCCCAGAAAGTAAAAACCTCCCGCTGCTACATCAGTGGCCCAGCTTTTGCTGCATGGCGTTGAGCCGATAACTCTCGCTCGTCTCCATCAACTCTTCATGCCGCCCCTTGGCGGCAACGGCACCCGCCTCGACGACGAAGATGATGTCCGCCTTGCGAACCGTGTGCAGCCTGTGGGCGATGGCAATCACGGTGATGCCGCGGGCCGCGCGCTCCAGGCCCTCCTGCAGCGCCCTCTCGCTCTCGGCGTCGAGAGCGCTCGTGCTCTCGTCCAGGTGCAGTAGGCGGGGCTTCCTCACTAGCGCCCTCGCAATCGCGATGCGCTGCCGCTGGCCGCCGGAGAGCTGCGAGCCGTTGGGCCCGCACTCGGTGTTATAGCCCTGGGGAAGCGCGACGATCGTCGAGTGGATGTTGGCGCGGCGGCAGGCTTCTTCGATTTCTGCGTCGGAGTGGTCCTGGTGCGGTCGCGCGCCAAGCGAAACGTCGAATCTCACGCTGCCGTCGAAGAGGACGCTGTCTTGCGGGACGATGGCGATGTCCTCGCGGACGGAGTTTGTGGTGTACTCTGAGGTGTCGTGTCCGTCTATTTCGACTGCTTCGGTCGTGGGTGTGTACATGCGTTGGACGATTGACATTACTGTTGACTGGCCGGCGCCCGAGGGACCTACGAGGTCGAGGTCGCAGAATTGGCCTAGCTGGATCGTGAAGGACATATTGTCTAAAACTTGTACCTCTGGGCGAGCAGAGTACGAGAAAGGATACGTTTTTGAAGGAGATGCTTACGCCGCCTTTCCCTGCGCTTGGTCGTGGTCTGGAGTCGGCAGTGGCTTCCACGTCCTTTTCTTTTCCCTTGGAATATGCGGCGGTGTCCGCTTCTGTACTCACCGGGTCCATCTGGGACTTGTTGAGGTCGAGAAGGCTGAAGATCCTGGAGGCGGCCATGCGGGCTCGTGTCACCTCGGGCGCGAGACTGAACATCTGGCCCCAGAGCTGAGCTACCACGAGCATGGCGACGAGGATGATGAGGAACTGCGTCTGAGTGACCCTCCCCTCGTAGATGATGTTACCTGTGCTGTTTGCCACGGCGAGCCAAACGTTGGCAATGGTGCTGGCAGAAATGATCTCCTTCTTTGGGCCCTTGAGGGCGCGCTTGTACTGACCGAGAACCTCGGGTTCGAGAGACAACGTGGCGATGGTCTTTACGGAGTTCACAGATTCGAATGTGATACCGACGGCGTGGGCGTAAGCTCCGGCATACATCTCTTCGAAGCGGGAGAGGACTCTGATCTGCACTATGCCAGAGCCGAGGAGGATGGGGAAGATCGCAAGACAGACGATTGCAATCCTCCACGCCAGAATATGTGAGTAGATGATGGCGACGAGAAGGTTCACGACCACAGCGAACATGGTGCCCATGATGGAGCCGCTGAAACCCCCTATAGCAGTGGCATCTTTGGTGATTATGGATAAGAGGGTTGTTGGGTTGCGGTTCTCGGATTGGTGCCATTCGAGTTCCTGCTGGAACAGGGAGCGGAAAGAAAGCACGCGGATTCTGTACAAGAGCTTCTCCACGATGTAGACCAACTGGCCAAATTCGCAAGCAACTCTACGCAAGCTAATATGAAGAAGAGGCCTGCGTAGAACGCACCTTTGCTGGAGATGTAGCTGGGAGAGTTGCATGGGCTGGCGGAGCTGATGGCGTATCCGAAAAGAGTTCCAGAACCGCTGTAAGTGCAGCCGACGACAAAAGCAGCGGCCAAAGCGATAACAAGCCAAAAAACATGAAGGCGGCCCATGGTCCCTAGTCTATTGGTTACTTGCCACGCTGACTTGTTGCTGTCGGGGCCATCGGACTGGCTTTGCTCTGCCGCCGTTTCGTTGTGTTTCCTATCCTTACTTCTCGCCCCTTCAGCTTCAGTGATAGCCCTGGCGAGATCCTTCGGATGGACACCTGTCTTCTCAATGTCAATGGTGTTCAGGGACTCGACCGCGGTGCTGGCACGCGACGGTACCAAGTCTTCCTCGACAGCACGGATGTTCTGGAGGCTGACGAGGTTGGCATACGCACCGTTGCCGGCGATGAGGTCGACTTGAGTTCCATGCTCCACTATTTCCCCAGCGTTCATGACAATGATGTTGTCCGCATTCTTAATCGTGGACAAGCGATGTGCGATGGAGATCAGTGTGCGGCCTTTCGAAACGCTTTCCACGGCCCGCCGAATCCGTTGCTCGCTGGCAGAATCCAACGCCGCAGTAGCCTCATCAAGAAGCAGAATCTTAGGATCGCGGATGAGAGCCCGGGAGAGAGCCATCCGCTATCTCTGGCCACTACTGATCAACTTGCCGGCGGTTCCCACGGGCGTTCCAAAGCCGTACCTGAGGCGGTCGATGAACAAGGTGGCGTCGGCAAGGTCAGCAGCATGTTGGACGAACTTGACAATCTCCGTCACTTCTGGACCATATGCCCGGGCAGCAATATTGAGATCTTGTCCGGCCCGTACGTCCTCTGCGAGCTGTGATAGGTGAGGGCCATGAAGTACTGCTTTGAGCCACTGATGCTCCTCTTTTGGCGAGCTGACGAGTCCGAGAGCGATGTTTTCTACAACGGAGCGATCAAGGAGTGAGGGCTCTTGCTGTACCAGGCTGATGTAACTGCGAACGTTTCTCACGTTCAGGTCCCGAATGTCGCGACCATCAAGGAGAACCATGCCTTCTTTCGGATTGTACAGTCTGGTAGCCAAATCTGCGATCGTCGACTTGCCGCTCTCCGAAAGGCCGACAATGGCAGTGTATTTCCCGCCCGGGCATATGAGAGACGCGTTTTTCAGCACCTCCTGATCTGGCCGAGAAGGGTAGGCAAACGCCACGCCGCGCAGCTCCACTGAGCCTTCGATTGAGGAGGGCAGTCTCTCGCCGTCCTCAGCCACGGAGTCGATATTTGAGTGGGACTCTACGTCCTTGCGAAGCTTGACGAATGCAGCCGATGCTGAACCGAAAAGGGGCAGCAAAGGAGCAAGGGTCCCGAGCATGATGCAGGCTGTCTGACATTAGTGAATGGACAGATGTTAGAGCCAGCGAGCCACATACCGTCGACAATAAGAAACACCACAGTATAGATGTCTCCCACCGAGGTGCCATCGCCTCTTCCAGCAACGGACTCAGATGTAGCCTTGCTTCCTTGCCAATACGCAAGCGCATTGGCGGAATAGGCCACGAAGTACAGCAATCCTGCTTGAGAAGCCGCAGCTACAGCCTTCTTGATGTCCTCTTTCTGGGCAACGAGCATGTGCGAGAAGAATTGTGCTTCTAGGCGAGGCCTTGCACCAAAAGCTTGAACTACCGCAACGTGAGACAGCGCTTCAGACGCGACTAACGATGCCTTCGCAATGCCATTTGACATGGTACCCGTCCATTTCTGGACGAAACCTACGTAAATGACGGACATGAACAAGAAAGCTGGTATAAGCGAGACAAGCATTCCCGCCAACTTCGCGTATTTGATGAATCCTACAACGTAAGCCGTAATGAAGAAGGATATGGTCGAGATGAAGTTTCCAACCTTCTCAGACGTTCCGGCTTGGATGGTCTGGATATCAGAGTTCAACCGCGAGGTTTCCTCGCCCGCGTGTCTGTGCTCAAAGAACCCGGCCTCCTGTCTTAGCAAACTTTTAAAGTATCTCTCTCGTAATCTCTGAGTTAGTCTCTGGCTCAAGATGCTCCTTGACGTGGTATAGGAGTATATCAGGGCGAAGGCACAGATACTGATGTAGACAAGCTTCAGGACTTATCATTGACCGCGGACTGGTATGCTTCAGGGTCTTCGACTCCCGGCGCATGTCGCACCGTTCATGTCGTCGATAAGCTGGCCGAAAAGAATACCCATCAAGGGGAAGGGCACGCCGGACGCGGCGGCCGTGATGCTACCAACTCCGAAGAGCGAGACGTCGATCCATGTTGGTTCGGCGTAGAATACGAGACCAAAGAAGCTGAAGAAGGTCTCAAAGCGCTGAAGAGATTTTAGTCTCTGAGAGGAAAAGCAAACCGACATCTTCACAAGGAATCAACTAACACTTGACCATCCATCTCTTCGGGTGTGCTCTTGCTGCGTCATTGCAGATGGATCATCACTCCTAGCCTGTTCGGCTGCTGCCGGTATCGAATCTTGGTTACCAGCCATGTTGATGCAGCATCCCACTTAACAATCAGATCCATCAAAAAGAGCGCTTTTGATTCGGCTGATGCCGACCAGGAGTAGCTGCACCTTCAGTCGGCCAGCGGCCTTTCGCAGACGCCGACTCGGCCAACTGGCTCGGAAATCTATGGACTTGTTTGTATTATGAATAGGATTGTTTGTAATCAACACCCGCTTTAGAGTGGTCATTCAGGTCCAGACGCGGCGCGAAGTTAAGGCAATCCCGTTGTTGCGTTCTTTTTCCCTTCTTTCCTTAAAAAAAAAGATAATGGTAGCTCGAAGTCACCATCTGCCTTCTGCCTTTTTAGCGCGTCCCCACAGCCGTGAATTCAGTGACATTGGTTACAAGTTGAGCATGTGAAAAGTACAGAGGTGCGCTTCAAAAGTCCTTGCTAGCCGAGAGAAGTATCTGTGGGCCCGGAATAACCTCACTACCTCTTATTAAGCGAGATACTCAGCAAGGGACTCTTCAGGGTTACTTCATGGGTTAAATACGGCAAGTAATGTTATTCTGAGCAATCTGTACCTCAAGTACGGAGGAGCCTTTCAAAAGTTTTGACCATAGTGCCTGCCACCCCACGACTGGCGCCAGCTATGAGGGGGTCGCGCCTTACCTAATTAAGTAAAGTCAGCACGTGCTTTCTTTTTCGAGGGCTCGCAAGGGGGCCTTGCGAGCCCCCTATTTATAATAATAATAATAATAATAAATCCCTTACTACTACGAAGATTATAACTCTATTATTTTTATTGTTAAAGATAGCTCCTAATACCGATCTTATTCAACAGGTAGTAATCGTTACTTTAGCGAGTCCCTATAGAGGTAAAATAACTAAGGAAATTATATAGATTATAGGGCTCCTAGCTTATACTATTAACTAGATTTACTCCCGCGCTATCGAGGCTAGGTTTAAGCTAAATAATACTACTTTTAATATCCTTCTTTAATATATTATAAATAAACCCCGCTCTAGGCGCCTAAAGAAGCAAACTATAGCTATTATTAAGGCTATTTAAGTCTAAGTATACTACGATTAGTATAGATAAGAGAAGAACTATACTAATATTACTAATAACCTTAGTAAAGAGGGTATTAATATCTCTATAGCAATAGTATAGAGGATCCTTTATTAGGCTAGGTTTTAGAAGATAAAACCTATCTATAAGCCTAGCTTAATAAAAGCAATAAGAGCAGCGTAGTTAAGGTAGTACCTCTAATACTGCTACTAGACCTTAGAGGACTAGAAGAAGGTTATCTAGTCTAATAAGACT
Source organism: Colletotrichum sansevieriae (assembly GCA_026260285.1). Taxonomy (NCBI): domain Eukaryota; kingdom Fungi; phylum Ascomycota; class Sordariomycetes; order Glomerellales; family Glomerellaceae; genus Colletotrichum; species Colletotrichum sansevieriae. The sequence continues at coordinate 29,163 of JAOQIF010000547.1, read as the reverse complement.
AGTATTATACTACTCTATTATTAAGGAGGATACTAGCTCTAGAGGAAGCCCTTAGAAGCCTACTCTAAGTCCTATATCTATAAGAGATAGAAGGGCTACTTAGAGTTTATATTTTAGGCCTATTTTTCCTATAATCTAAAGGGTTCTTATTACTATTAGATACTAGAGACTAAAAAGGATTATAATACTACTACTAAAGTTATTAATACCCTTAATACTAAACTAGAGCTTATTAAATAGCAGGAGTAGGAGTTTAATACCTCTTTTAGCTGCCTTAGGCTATATAATAAACCTAGTAAAACTCTAGCCTAGCAATAGAATAAAAAGAATAGCAAGCTCTCTTAAAAGGGTAATAATAGTATTAATTAGTACTACTACTATAGAGAGATCCTCCTTCTGAAGTTATTCCTATTTACCTATTAACTTAGTAACGAGGCTATTATATAAGAGGATAAAGGCCCTTCTTATAATTACTAGTTTATTTACTATACCTACTACCTCAATACTATTCGAAAGCTATTATAATATAGCAATAGCCCGGATCTTAATACTATAGAGCCTTATTAGCTATAGATAAAGCGATTTATAACTAAAAAGGGGGCGCCTAAGAGCCGCGCTAATATAATATGAGCATAGGAGGCGTGCTAGCAAGAGCTTTAGCAGGAATAAATCTAAGCTTAGATTAAGAGGATCCTATATTATATTAAATAGATCATCGCCTTAGAAGGCGATAATAAATATAAAGAGGGCCGCGCTGCTAGCAAATACTAGCGATAACTTCTCTTTAACCTTAACGGCTTATACGTTATCAAAAGGGCTGGCTACTACCCCTAACTCGACCCCCCTAGTGGCTCCATCTGCCAGCTGGTCTATGGTCAAAACTTTTGAAAGGCTCCTCCGTACTACACCTGCAAAGGCATCTCAAAGGTTAGTGCGGTAGGGGTCCCACGGTTATTGGACGGGGGTAATAGCAAACAGCAAAGGTTGATAACAGTGGGCTCCTTGATGCGCTAACCTCTGAGATGCCTGCGAAGGTGTAATAGCGTTAGCAAGGCGACTGTGGTACAAAAGGCTTGGCATTTCGGGCAACAACTTTTGAAGCGCACCCCTGTACTCACGGAACCCCAGTGACGGGCGTATCATTTGTGGATGGAGCCATTGTTAGCGCTGGGGACTCAGGAGTCAGAAAACCGCCGGTGGGCGAGGATTGAGGGATGAAGAGAGTGGGGCCAATGCCGGAGTGCGGGTTCGGATCAGATAATTTGTCTTGGCGGACCTGCTGCATCTTTTCCGGATTACTTAACGCCTTCGCTGGTACAAGTATGGAGCCCTTGCTCCCTTGCTCCCTTGCTCCTCTGCGGATCTACGAACCTGCACTTATTCAACTCACTGTGGATTTATCCGGCGCTTCACAACCAAATTTTTTTCCCCCTTCTCACCATTGGGAAAATGGCGCATCTGGGCTTGCTGCCGCCCACACACCCTCACGCCCACCCACACAAACCGACACCCTCGTCTGCTCCAGGACTGGACTGTTCGCAAACGGAAGGCCATTGGGCGCAGCTGTCGCAATACGGAGCGGTCCCGCGCGCCCCAAGACTATCTCTGACGCATGAGCCCCAACGGTCGGTCAGCTACGACGGCAGCATAGGACCCGGAGACGCAGAGAGACGGACTCTTTTGAATTCCAGGTTTGCCCAGCATTCCGACAATGGGCGCCCACTCAAAACGAGGCGCAGCCAGACGCGTACCTTTTTACTTGCCCTCATTAGGTAACGGCTTGATCTTTCGAGCCAGTCGTCTTCCGGCGACCAGAGTGAGACCGAGTGGCTTGCAGGCTTCCGTGAACGGATCTGATAACTTTAACTCCTCCATCTGATAATCCCCAAAAAGGACAAGACCCGCCTTCCAACGGGACACCCGTTACACCAGCAATTTGGCCCATCCCCTCCTTGGCGCTGCTACTACTGTAGTACCCATATTATCTGTATACATTCGCAGTGTTGCACTAATACATACTTAGGATCCCTTTCCCAGAGCCCAAAGTCACTGCCTAAATCAACCCAATCATGCCGTCATTTCAGCCGGCGCCCTCCCCTCCTCTTCGCTGTCCTGTCCGTCGGTCCCCTCGATCGCCATGGTCCAGCGGATCCAATTGACCCTCCTTTGCCCTGCCGTCTCGGCTGCTGCAGAGTGCGTCTTCCTCCGAGCTCGTCCGCGGCTGAACCTGCCCCCCAAGTGGCCCTGTCCATGGAGGGGTGAGTCTGGGTCCTTGTTGGGAGGATTTGGTGGGATTTTCTGGGCAAGTTTAGCCAGCCTCAGTCGTGCCTCTCGCGCAAACCGACTCCGTTCCGATGCAGGCCCGCTCGGCTTCCGGCGGACTCTATCTTTTTGTTGGCTACTCTTTAGTATGCACATGTTCCCGTCCGCAACGGCGTCTTCACTCTCTTCACTTGCCTCTACCTGCCTTACCTATCACGACGGTTCTGCGTTTGAGTCTGTCGGTAGTTGCTCTCGCCGTTCTTTCTCTTCTCCTCCCTCTCCTCCGTTCGACGTAGAATCCTCTAGCCAGTCCGATACCATAACCAAAGACAAGATGGGCTCGCTTCCTACCGTCCCTCCTTTCAAGGTGTTCGTTGCCGGTACTTCGTACGCTGGCATGTCCACGGCCCTCAACCTGCTTGATCTCAGCAAGGGCGAGTCGCCTCGTCTCGCTCACGCTCCCTACGAGCACCACCCCGACTTCAAGAACGTCCCCATTGAGATCACCATTGCCGACGAGCGTGACGGCTTCTGTAAGGAAACCAGCCCAAATACAACTAGCCCTCGTCGTCTGACCACCAACCCACCCGTCTAGTCCACTTGATCGGCTCGCCGCTTGCCTTCGCCGACTCCCAGTACGCCTCCAAGTCCTGGGTCAAGTTCCAAGATATCCCCGCCCTGCAGCGCCCCAACGTCCGTTTCGTCCAGGGCAGCGTCAGCAAGGTCGACCCGGCCACCAAGACGGCGACCGTCCTCGACCACGTCACGAAGCAGCCCCAGGACTTCTCCTACGACTTCTTCATCGGCGCCACCGGCCTGCGTCGTGCCTTCCCCGTGGTTCCCCAGTCCCTCACCCGCAAGCAGTTCCTGCTTGAGGCCGAGGAGCAGATCCTCGCCGTTCGCAACGCCCCCGATGGCGTCGTCATCGTCGGAGGCGGTGCCGTTGGCATCGAGATGGCCGCCGAGCTCAAGCTCATTGAGCCCAGCGTCAAGGTCACTCTCGTGCACTCCCGCGACAAGCTCCTCTCCTCCGAGGACCTGTCCGACGAGTGCAAGGACAAGGCGCTCGAGCTCACCAGAGAGGCCGGCGTCGACTGCCTGATGAGCACGCGGGTCAAGGAGACGCGCAAGCTCGAGCCCGCCGCCGACGGCCGCGCGCGCTACGAGGTCGAGTTCACCAACGGCAACAAGCTCGTCGCCAGCGAGGTCGTCATGGCCATCTCCCGCCAGGTACCCTCCACCGACTACGTCCCCGCCGCGGCGAAGGACGACGAGGGCTACGTCAACATCCACCCCAGCCTCGTCTTCTCCTCCGACATCCCCAACGCCTCGGACCACATCGCCGTCGGCGACATCGCCAAGTGGTCCGGCATCAAGCGCTGTGGCACCGCCATGCACCACGGCCACATGGCCGCCATCAACATCCACCAGCTGATGCTGAGCAAGCTGACGAACCAGGCTCACAAGCCCAAGTTCTTCGAGCTCGGTCACGTCGACCCCATGATCGGCCTGGCCATTGGCAAGAAGGCCGTCGCCAGCAGCCCGGTTACGGGTACCCAGTGGGGCGAGGATGTCATGCACTCGTACTTCCGCGACGACCTCGGCTTTGACAGTGAGTTTTACACTAACAAGTTCTACTTTTTGCTGAAGAATTACCGTGCTAACTCGGAGGCTTAGTCTGCTGGAACCACATGAAGCTTGGAAAGGCTGATAACTGAATTTGCTCTTTATTGTGATTTCTTTTTTTTTTTTTTTTTTTAATTCTCTTCCTCTATGGGATCTTGGGCACACGGAGTTCATGGGAGTCATGGTGACGACGCAATGTCCGTCCGGTAATTTAGAGTAAATTGCCTAGACATAAATGCGATGAAGCTTTGATGTACATCAATTTTGCTGTCTTTTGCCCACAGTTTACCTCTTCAATTGACTTCGTCATCGATGTGTGTGTGGGAACAGTCTTACGTTAGATGTTTACGCAAATTATTGACACAAAATCTACAGTAGCCCGGGAGACTTAAGACCTGACTCTACCGGCACCCTTTTTTTTTCACGTACAATCGACTCCGTCTTATCCACCCACGGACCCCACGTCAACCCCTACGTTACTCACAGCTTGGGAACGAGTCCCAGGCGCATGCCACCGACGACCTTCTCGTTCTCGCCGAGCGGGCAAAGCTGGAAGAAGCGCTCGCGGGAGCAGCGCACGAAGGCGCTGCGCTTATGGGGCAGATCGACGAACTTGTCAAGGCCGAAGCCGTGCATGAAGTCGTACATCAGGACGGTGTCATTGGTCTTCTTGGGCTCGCCGACGACCCAGGTCGTGCGCGGGTCGTCGAGGTAGAGGAAGTGCATCAGCGACGACCACCAGGCGCTCACGCGGTGGGGACCGCGGAAGCGCACGTCGCCGACCAGAGAGTGGCGGCCGCGGTCCCAGTCCTGCGCGTCGTAGTAGCCACCGAGCTTGTCCTCCTAGAGATTCCGCGCGTTAGACTACTTTCTTGTTCTTCTGCAGAGTCGCGCGCTGCTGAATCAATTGGAGTAAGCAAACGTACCTTGGCCCAGTAGACCTCAAAGTAAGCGAAGAAGGTGTCCTCCCAGGCGGCCAGAATGGCGAATTGGTGGGGGTCCTCGTCAATCTTGCGCAGATATTCGCGGTGCTGGTCGAGTGTGCCGGTCTCGTTCCAACCCTGAGACACGCGCGGGTCGTTCTGCCACTCGTGGAAGAGGCGCAGGTGCTCCTCGTTGTGGTAGTCCAGTGCGACCATGGAGAAGGTCTCGCGCAGGTGAGGAATCCAGCGACTGTAGACGGTCGCGCCCGGCGCGGGCTTGGCCGGGCGGATGGGGTGCCAGGCCTGCTGGTAGAGGTTGGGGTTCGCCGGATCGGAAGCCGGGACCGCGGTCATGGTGTGCTGGAGAGGAGTGAGCGGGTAAGAGGATATAGGGCGCTCAAGGCTCGCGGGAGACTCGGCGGGCAGCCAGACGGGACGGGGGCCGAACGGGGAGCCGGCACCTTGCCAGAAGGCGCTGCGCAGGAGAACGACGGTGGTCTGCTCGGCAGAAGCGGCGGGCTTCTGGGAGTCGTTCTGGACGGGGTGCTCAATGGCCAGCAGGATATCGCGGAGCTGCTGACCGAGGAGGGAGGCGCCAGCGCCACGAAGCTCGAGGCGCTGAAGCTCGTCGGCCGGGCGAAGGACCCAGAGGACGTAGACGAGGAGCCATGCCTGGGCGAGCGTGGGCGTCTTCTTGCCATCCCAGGAGAAGACGGTACTTGGGGAGCGGCGGGAACGTGCCCAGGCGCTGTTGTTGGAGTCGGCAGGGAGCTCGCTAGACTTGAGGTCGGCGGGCTCGGTGAAGTATAGATTTTCGCTGTGCAGGCGCTCGGGGACTGGGACCTGGTTCGCGCTGCCGGCGTTGGAGGCGTGGGGAGCAAGGCGGTAGAAGTGAGGCCCGCCCTCGGCGGTCTTGCCAGCGAAGGTGTCGTGGTCGAAGGCGCGCTGGACCGCGTACTCGGCGTGGTACGGGTGAGGGAGCTTGATGATGCTCTCGTCGGAGGCGGGGAGGGCGGCGAGGGAGATTGGTGCCGACATGGCTACAGTGTTTTGCGTCCTTCCTGGGCGAAAGCTCCGTGTAAATAAGTGTGGCTCGGGGTTTGATTGGAGATGGGAACAAGCTTTGAGGGATCAAGGGCGTATGAGAGGTTCTCAATATTGACGCAAATGGCATCACAGCTTGAAGCTTCTTGGGTACTGAGAGGCAGTACTGTAGGAAGATGGGGAGGTAAGTGAGCTTTCAGCTTCGGAGCTTCACGCGCAGGCTATGTCACCAATGCCTTCTCGTTTGGATAGAGATGCCGAGTTTACACCATAGGTTCGACACCCTGCAAGCACCCCGGTCCTTCGTCTCGTCGGAATACCGCCGCTGGTCGCCATGCCATGCCATGCCACGCCCTCGAAATTTTCTGCAATCGGCTGCAGGGCATACGGCTTACGAGCAGGCAACTGGGCCGCCTTGCTTGCAGGCCCAAGGGTCAGTCATGACATCGTGCTGGCACACCGTCAATCCAGCCAGTCCGGGGTTTTGATGGTGGTCAGAGGAGGTCAACGGCGGGGTACGCTTGTACCCTGGCTCCGCGATAGCTCCATGGGGGTATGCATAGATGAGAGACAGAGGTACATTTATGTACCGAGAAGGAGGGTCAGGCAGAAGAATCGCTGATGGACAAGGGGGAGGGATCACCCCTGAGTTGACGACCCACGCCGTGGATTCGCAGCGGCCAGGACCTCGTGTAGCAGACGTTGAGGAAGGAGCGAGACGAAAATACTCCGAGGTAGCTGTCCTATGGTGTGATGGGTAAGTAAAATCCGTGGGGCATGTACTGCCCCAGAAACAGGGGATGTAGCAGGGGGCACTAACTAATAGGATTTCGGGCTATAATGACGGCGAAAGGCAGCGAATTCGGCAGAAAAATGGCTGAACATCGAAAATGAACAATTTGTATTGCTATCTTAGTACTTCGTATGCATCCTATTAGCATCAATAACCGCCTGGCAACGCGCTGGCATACTGTAAATAAGCTCTTCGAGGTACTCTTCCGGTAGGGCTTCCCACGCCTCTTGAACCCATCGTCGAAGTTAGGGATAACTAGGCTTCTCGACCAGGCCATGGGCATCCTCGACGTCGTCCTAATTGGGGTTAGTTGGGGGGTGTGGTCGTGAGGGGTGGTGCCGCCCCACAGTACCTGACAGTGTGTTTTTATTTTGGTAGGGAAGGTGGCTGGATCTGATAACTTTATTAGAACCCAGTTCGGCGATAGCTCCGGCGTCGGAGGCTGTGGTGACCCACAGTCCCACACAGAGACGGCCTCTGGCCGGATCAGATAAGATCAAGAGATTATATTTTCTTCGTCAGGAGCAGAAGAGAGACAAGCCAGTACATCGATACGTTCCGCTACCTGATCCTGCCCGTGGCCCCTATTTTCTGCTTGTGGAGGTGGGGGTTGTGCGTTCCAGGGGGTAAGATGAGGTTTTGCAGAGGGGTAAGCTGAGGTATAGGCCGTGTGCGTTCCAAAGACTCTGTGGGGTCAGATTCGGACGAAGTGGCCTGTTTTGGTAGATCTCCTGGCCCTCGGGGGAACCTTCTGGGATCGCAGATCAAGGTGCACGACTCTCTCTATCTCTCTTGTGTTCATCCTTTCTGCCTCCAACCGCCCTCGCTTCGACGTGGTCAGACAGTATATTCGTCTGGCACGGCGGCACGGCGGCAAAGCACTGCCCTCGGACACGTGGCTTGCTGTTTGTCTCTGTTCCCGGACAACAAGCTTTCAGGAATCGGTTGCCGTTGGAGGCTTCGGTTTTCTCTTCCCGTTGGATCTGATAACTCTTCGATCGGCTGTCCCCGCCCGCCAGGTCTCTCATCTGCCGGCCATCAACCGGAAGGCTCCCGTTATTGTCAGACTATAGGGTCCGGAACGTGCGCTGCGAGTTCGGCGTAATATTAGCCCGGCTCCGCGCGCAGGCCCGAAGCAACCCGGGTGCGCTAACTATAACTAGGGTGCGCGCTAGAAAAGGGGCTCAGACGCGCTAAAATAAGGGCCTATATAGAGAAGAGATATAAATATAGGATTATTACTAATATATATATAATTTATACCTAATTTAATAATTAATAATCTAATATATACTATATTACTATAAATACTACTTTAAAACCTTAATTATAAGATAATAACTACTATAACTATTATTTAGCTATATGAATATAATAACTAGATCCTTTAGGTTAACCTCCTATATATAAAGGTATCTAGCCTTAAGCTATAAGATAGTATTAACCTATATATTACTATTTAAAATATAAATAATATACTCTAAAGCTACTTTAGAGGCGAAGTTATAGAGCTAACTATTTTAGATATCTCTAACTACCCCATAGGGGGTATAGGAAATAGCATAGTAATAATACTACTAAGTAGTAATATAACTACTACTCGTACTAATATAATTATAAACCTATTAAAAGCGAACTATAAGCTATACTAAGCTCGCTAAGTAGACTACATATTTAAGAATAAGTGCTATGAAGTATATAAGAAGTAATAATACACGTTTTAAGACCCAAACTATAATAATATCTACCTAGATCTCCTATATCTATACTATACTATAGATAAGGATATTAATTACTAGGTATATATACTCTATAAGAGTATTTGTTACGGGCTACGCTACTGCTAGCGTCTAGGCGGTGCTGCAGACCCTAAGGATTCTGCCCTTGACGACTGCTCTCGCTTAATATTCGCCCTATATCTGCTTTTCTATTGCACGGGGAACTTCCTAGAAAACTTCCCTTCCTTAGCTTAGATTACTATAATTAAGATATCCCTAAGTTAAATAAACCCAAGCTAGCCCCTTATATATCTAAGCTCTCTCTCTACGCCCGCCTTACTAGTTATATAGCGCGATAGATAGCAGGTAGGAAATAGAACTAGCTATACTTATAGTAGCTAGTCTAGAAGTACTATTAATAAGTAAGGAAGTATTTAAAGCAATTTATATAGCAATTAATAAGCTTAGTAACTAGCTCGATAGCCTAATAACTATATAGCAGCCTAATAATAAACTAACTGCAGAGCTCTAGCGAGATATAGCAGATAGCTATACCCTAGTATTACTAATACTATCCCTATAGCTAGAGATTACCTAGGGAGCAGGGGGTGCTTAGCAATTAAAACCCCTTCCTAACCCCCCTAAGTTCAGAGGAAACTATAATAAGTATGCTATATAGGCGTAATAGATATATAATAAAGTTAGGATAGACCGGGATTTCTACCTAAGCAATTAGGAGGCCTAGTATCTTATTAACTCCTGCCTAGAACCTAAAGTATAGCTAGTAGTTATAGCCTTTTATAGCTTAGGGGGTAGTAATAGCTTATTCGAGCTAGATATCTTCTTAGTATACCTAGACTATACTTATAATAACCCTAATATTATAAATAAAGCTCTTAGAAGACTCTTAGAGCTTTAAATAAAGCATAACGAAGCCTTTGCCTCGTTCCTACCCTACTTCGAACGCACTATTATAGAGGCAGGTAATATAATATAGCTAGATAGCATCTAGATCGACTACCTATATAGGGTACTATCTTATAAGCTCCTCGATTATCTAGTTAACTACCCTACCTCCTATAAGTATACTAAATATATTAGTTTTATATAAGATATTATATAGAAGCTAGAGGGATTATATCATATTCCTAATACTTTATACTAGCTTATAACTTTTAGATCGAGAGCATTACCCGCTAGAGTAGATATAGATAGGGATATTAGGATAATAAAGTTAGTATATACCTCGCGCAAAGGCTTAGGCGAAGGTCCTAATAAGGAAATATATTATTATTTTAAGTATAACTAGATTAGTTACCTATAAAGGGACTACTAAAAGGCTAAGAAGTCGAAGGATAGTCCTAGAGTAGTAAAAGCTATTAAGGAAATAATATATTTAGACTTAGGAGAGGTTAAAGGTAAAGAGGACCCTTTTAACTCAGGAAATAAATAACCCTAGTATAAAATCGGGTATTAGGGATAATAGAGGAAGAGCGGGCTAGTTAGGAATAGTTCTAGTTAGAATATAGTATAAGTAGGCCTTCTATAATATTAGCAGTTAGAGTTAATAAAGGTACTCCTATTAATGCTTTAATAGACTATAGATATAATATCTATGCGATAGTAGACTACTAATATACCTGCTACTTCTATTTACTATATATTAACTACTAAGCGTAGTAATTACAAAGCTTTGCTAATAACTCGGCTTAAGCTCTAGCAAAAGGCGTAGCTATATTATACCTCGAGATTAGTAGTTATATATAGCAACTCTTCGCCTATATAGTAAAAGGACTAGATATTAACCTCTTCTTAGGGAAGCTATAAATAGAATAAAACTATATTATTTATAATATAGCAGAGAGGCGGGTATACTATAGGAAAGCAGGGGTTATTATTACCCTTTAAGGATAAAAAGAACCCTAGAGAGTGAGGGAGATCCGGGAAGCTTGCTAACTTAATACTACCTTATTTATAGCAATCTACTAGAGGGTTAGTAAGAGCTAGCTATCTAGGCTAAAAGCAGGAATATAAGTAATAAGCCTAAGGGATATTAAGAAAGCACTTAAGGTAAAGAACCTAGAAGACTATTTAGAGAAACTACTATAATATATTTATAACGAATTTATAGAGCTTTTCGAGCTAGCTAAGTTATACCCCCTACTCCTAAGTTATCCTAGTATAGATTATAAAATCTACCTCAAGCGTAATACCTCTAGCTAAGAGGCGCCCTTGCCCTAGGGACCCCTCTATAGCATATCTAGGGAGGAGTTATTAGTATTAAAAAAGATACTTATAGACCTATTTAATAAGGGCTTTATTTAGGCAAGCAAGTCTCCTGCTAGGGTGCTTATACTTTTTATTAGGAAGCCTAGCAGAGGATTATAGTTTTATTATAACTACTAAGCATTAAACGTAATTACTAAGCAAGACTACTACCCCTTATCCTTAATCTAAGAGATCCTCTAGAGGGTTAGTTTAGCGAAGTAGTATATTAAACTAGATATAGTAGCTACTTTCTATAAGATTTATATAGCAGAAGGGTACTAGGAAAAGACCGCTTTTTATATACGATATAGACTCTTCGAGTAGCTAGTCTATCTATTCGAATTAAGCAGAGCCCCTATAACGTTCTAATAATATATTAATAGCATACTCTAGGAGTTCCTTAATAACTTTGCAATAATATATATTAATAATATATTAATCTATAGCAGCAGCTCCTAAGCAGACTATAAGCAGAAGGTATATAAGGTTCTCCAGGCCCTCTAAGAGGCTAGTCTTAACCTCGACCTAGTAAAGTGCGAGTTCTCTATAAAAATAGTAAAATATATAGGATTTATCTTAAAGGCAGGCGAGGGTATTGCTTATAATATAAAGAAAGTATAGATAATTATTAAATAAGAAGCGCCTACTTTAGTAAAAGGATTGCGAAGTTTCCTAGGGTTTGCTAATTACTACTAAGTATTTATATTAGAGTACTTAGGGGTTATAGAGCCCCTCACCCTCCTAATAAAAAAGGGAGCGCTATTTATCTAAGGTAAGGAATAAGAAGATATATTCTAGGCGCTTAAACGCTGCTTCTAAACCGCACTAGTACTATATTGCTTCGACCTATAAGCCCTAACTATAGTTAAAACGGACTACTCAGGGTTCGCTTTAGGGGGGGTGCTAACTTAAGAAGATATATAAGGATAGCGCTATCCTATCGCTTTCTACTCGTAGAGGCTAACCCCTACTTAATATAACTACCTAATTTATAATAAGGAGCTATTAATAGTAATTTCTTATTTGAATATATAGGATGCTAAGCTAAGAAGCTGCCCTAGGTTTAAGGTCCTCACTAACTATAAGGGCCTCGAATACTTTATATAAAAGCAATATTTAATAGAATACTAAAGTTACTAGGCGGAGTAGTTATTGAGGTATAATTTCTACTTAAAATATTAACCTAGTCGCCTAGTAGCTATACCTAATATGCTCCTATGCTATAAATAGGATACCCTAAAGGGATAGGAGGATAAACGAGAGAAAGGGAGGGTAATATAAATAATCCCCAACTCCGCCCTAGGTAAGGTAAGGAGGATAGTAATAGTTAAAGCCCTTGCTATAATAGTATTCGAGGATCTAGCCCTTTAATATGCATAAAACGAAGCGTAAGCAGAAGATAACTAGTACTAAGGGGCTTACTCCGTAGTGAAGAGGGGCAACTAAAGCTTCCCTCCCTAGCTAGGCCTAAAACTATAGATTACTAAGTATAGTATTAATACCCTTAGCTAATTAATATTTAGAGACTAGATCTAAGTGCTAGGATTAATAGATAAAAACTACCCTTAGAACGTGCTTCGAACGTAGTTAATTTAGAAGTACTACGACTTAGTAATAATAAGCTACCCTAGCTAGAATAATACCCTAGCTATCCTAGCCTAGTAATACTTCTAGCTAGGGTAGTCCTCTATAGTTCGCTAGTTTACGAGAAACTGCGATAGCTATAAGCGTAGAATGATTTAGTAATAAGCAAAACGCAGGCTTCTCTAACTCTTACTAGTAGTAGAATAGCTATATTATAATCTCGCTATAGATTTTATTATAGACCTCCTATATATAGTGAAAATAGGGTTGAGATACCTCTAGGTAATAGTTAATAGGCTCTCTAAGATAATAACCCTAGAAGGGATACCTTCGATAGATATAGAAGCATATATAGAACGCTTCGTAAACTACTACTACTAATTCCACGGTATACTAAAGTTAATTATTAGTAATAGGGGTAGTAACTAGATAAGTTAGTTCTAGCGATAGTTCTATATACTTATAAAGATCGAATAACGCTTAAGCACCGCCTTCCACCTATAGATAGATAGAGTAATAGAATACTTTAATTAAGAGATCTAGGTAGTCCTGCGGATAATAGTCAACTTTGCCTAGGATAACTAGGAGGTTTACTTACCCTCCGTTTAACTAGCGATTAATAGCTATAACGTAGCTATAATAGGAGTAAGCTTATTCTTCTTTACCTATAGATACTATATTAACCTGGTACTAGTAGTATAGCCCGCGCTAGAGCTATCGATGTCACACGCCTTTTGGTGATATAGTCGGCTATCACGTAGTATTCCACGTAACCACGGTTAGGCTCAACGCCTATCCTTTAAGTAGGAGACTTCTAGCAGATAAGCTTAGAAGGCTCGGCTATTATAGAATATATTATAATATACCTATAATTACCTATTATACTATTTATTATTATTCACGCTTATATTGCTCTTTTCCTTATTTCACTCGCAGTCTTAGCGACCCCTATTATAGCCCTAGGCTAGTAGGAAGACTATAATATCTAGTAGCATAACCTATTCTTTTTCCTTATCTAAGACCTCCCTTATATTATAAAAACTCGTAATGAGGTAGAGGACTCGGACTCGACCTTAAAACCCCCTCCTAAAAGCATTTATATACTAAAAGAAAGGAAGTTAAAGAAGTTAAAGAGATAGAGGTCTTAACTATTAACTTATATAGCTAACTATTCGAGTTTAATATTAAATTAGTATAGTAATCCCTCTCTTATAGAGGAATATTATAACGCAGGAGATATAGCTAGAATCGGATATTATAACGAGGCTTATAGGCTCTATAGTTTCTAGTAGGCTTATAAGGACTATAACTTCACCCTTAGCCTTAATAAACGGTTTCGCAACTAAATAGCGAACCTCGCCTCTCTCGAATAGGATAATAATTATATACCCTATATAGATATTATTAATATAAGCTAGAAGGCAAAAGCTAATCTATGCTATTACTAGATACTCGAGCCTAATAACTATATAACTATATTAATTAGCGTTATTAATATAATCGCAGCTATAAGGGATACTCTAGTAATAGTAGTACTTTTTATGCCCCTATCTAGAGAAGAAAGCCTTTATAGAGCTAGCGAGAGAATTACCCTTCTGCCCCCGAGGGATAAAAGAGTTGCAACTCCTATCTAGTCTAGCTAGTTAGATATCAAACCCCTAGGACCTCTTATTAAAATAAGAGCTATAGTAGATAATATTTATAATAAGAGCAGAAAAAACCCCGAACTACGAGTTATAGCGCTAGAAGATACTATTATAGGACTATTAGAGCGAAAAATCTATAGAATACTATAAATTCTTTATAATACTACTATAGGTCTACTAAAGTAGGATATATTAGTAGGGAGGACCTAGCTGCTATAGTAGAATTTAGCGCTATTACTAATATTTTTACTATTATCCTAGGGGCCCTACCCGGAGCTGCTATCCTAGGGTCTCGAGGCTTTACTCCTTTAAGTATTTAGCTAGCTTAAGGCTAATACTAGGGTGCTATAGCCCGCGGGAACTCGATAAGAAGGTAGATTTACCTAATAGTATAGTATTTTTTAGCTAGATACTAATAAGAAGTATAGCATAGAGCCTATCTTTTATAACTAGGATATTCTATATTATAAGGAGATAGATCTATAGATCTCTAGCCTAGATGCTAAAACTACTAGCCTAGCTATAGCTTTAGAGATTATATAGAATTAGAGCTCTCTACTACGAGGGAAAGCACTTAGCTAGTAGGAATACTAACTTAAGCTAATTAAATAATAAAACTACCTCTGCGCAGGATATTACGCTCTATACGACGCTATTAGGAGACGTTTTATACTAACCTAATAGGAGTCTATCTAATAGATTGCTATATATAGGTTTACTATAGAAGACCTTAAGGGAGATAGAGATATTTATAACTTTACTTAAAACTATTTTAAATATAATAGAGCGTAGATAGGACTAATATCTATAGTTAGCTAGCTATTAATAATTTTCTATAATATAATCGACCTAGAGCTTTAGCGATTCCTAGATAAACTAACTACTAGTAATACTCTCGAGGATTACCTCAATATAGCTAAGAAAAAACGCAAGGCAGTTTAGCATAGACTCTAGGCACTAATTAGCGTTAACTATATATTAGAAGAATCCGATAATATAATATAGAATAGTAATAAGGGATAATAGAATAACCGAGACTTCTAACGGGATAATTATAATAATCCGCAACCCTAATAATATTATTAACCTTAGCAACGCTTCTAGCGCTCTAATAACTATTAAAACTAGAAAGATCGCTACTTATAGAACTAGCTACGGAGAAACCCGGGTTTTTAATATTATATAAAATATAATAGACTAGGATAGACGGACTTAGACGCTTATTATATATAGGAGGATTATAATAACAACTATAATATTAATAACCTCGTCGATAGCAGCTATATCCTACTAGATATATAGGAAGTCCCCTATGATTTAGCTACCCTATTAGAGCAACTACGCAAAGAGGAAACGGCGGGCTAGACGATAGATATCGCAGTTATAGCGAGAAGCCTGCTAGCGATCTCCCTAACTGCTTCGGTTATAGACTCTACTATATACTATATTAAAGATATAGTGAATTTCGCAAGTCTCGTTGCAATTCCCCTAGCGAATAACGCGTAGGTATTACTTGAGAAAAACTAAATTATTAATATCTAGGTAAAACTAGTGAAACGAATAATACTAGCTAAACGGATATATCTCCGCCTTAATATAAAAAGCGATAATATAGCTAGCCTAGAGGAAGTCTATATCGATATAAGCGCCTTAATAACTCTAGTTAATAGGAATTAGGTGCTATGCTTTGCGCGGAATCCCACGTTTTAAATAATAGAACTATAGAGGATAAACGCAGTAGACTTAACCTTTTAGGTAATAGAGCAGGTTATATTCGACTTCTATACCCTAGGTATAGTTAGCAATATAGAGATTAATAGCTACGTTATTATTATAGCTAGAGTTATAAATACCCTCGGAGCGAATCTTCTACTAGGAACACCATTCTATAAAGATCACGAGCTAGTTATAGATTTTAATAAGAGTATAGTTAAGTTCTGCTCCGTTTATAGAATATAGTGCCTAGTTTAGTTTAGGAGATAGCATCTAGTAACTAGACGAGTTAATAACGCCTATACTATAGTTATTCCCCCGTAGAGCGACGCATTCGTTATAACTAGCTTTATTAACCTCCCTAAGTTAAGCTAGTAAGGCTCTAATACTTAGTATTTTTAATCTAGTTATATAAGCGTAGTTAATATAATAGTTATAGTAGATAACCCTAAGCTTATCCTTATATAAAATATAATAGATAGGCTAATAATAATCCTAAGAGGATAGCAACTAGGCTATATTATTCTAATAGAAGCAGAGGAGACTATTAACCTCGTTAACTACGTAGACGTTATTACCCTTATAAGAGGAGAATTAAACTCGCGCTAGTTCTCGCAATATAAATTCGATAGGGCTATAAGTAATATAGCAGCTAGTATATAGTTTATAACCCTACCTACTAAATCCAGCCTAGGACTACCTCGTTAAGTAGATAATATTCTATCTTATGGAATATCTAAGCTAAAAGATATCCTAGTTATATATAGTAAGGATAGAGTTAAGATCTATAATTAGGATATAGTTTTTGCTAGTAGACTTAAGGAAATCCTCGATAACTGAGATATCTATTGCAATAAGGGGATTATACCTATGCCGGATAACTAATATATATATATTAAGCTCGTTAAAGGGTAGTAAAACCAGAAGGCTATAGTAAAGCCTTACCCCCTTAGCGCTAAAGACCTCGAAGTTATTAAGAATATCTATAGTAAGATATATACTAATAGCAAGATAGTATAGGGTAATAGGCTAATCCTAGTCGTCTATCCGCTCTTCGTTATATAGCGAGTAGTTAATAGTATAAAAAAAGGCAGGGTTGTTATTAACCTTCGCCCTCTCAACCGAATTACTATCCTAGATATATACCCGCTTCCTAACTAAGACGATATAATAGATACCCTTAGAGGGAAAAAACGTATAATAATATTTAATACTACTAGGTTCTTCTACTAACTACTAATCTACTCGAGATACTATAATAGGATAGTAGTAATAAGTCCCCGCGGTATCGAGGTTTCTAATATTATCCTTATAGGATTTAAGAACTCGCTAGCCTATGCTTAGCCTTTTATAGACCGCCTCCTATATAACTACTAGCACTTTGCTCGAGTATATATCGATAATATTATTATTTTTAGCAATAATAACGAGGACTATCTCTAGTATATCGATATTATTCTTAAGCTCTTTGAGAATAACCGCCTTTATATTAAACCTAAGAAGTCCTTTATAGGGTTTCCTAAAGTAAGACTCCTTAGCTATATTATAAATACTAATAATATTAAATAAATAGAGGATAGGATTGCAACCTTTAAGAACCTCCGCTTCCTAAAAACTCTCTATAATATCGAGAGATACCTTAGAATAGCTAGATAGCTATGATATAATATACCCTAGTATAATATTATTATAACGCTGCTATAGGATAGAAAGACCCGTCTTATTATAAAACTCCGTAATAAAAATATACTTCCTAATAGTCTATTAAAAGTAGTTTAAATAAAGAGGGTCTAAAAGGTATTATTTAAGCTAATACTAAGTAAGCAAGAGGCGTAGAACGCCCTCTAGGAGAATCTCTATAACTAGGTCATAAGATACTACTATAACCTAAATAAACCTATATTTTTTAAGGTTAATACCTATAAAGGCGGCTTTAGGCTTATAGTATTCTAACTAGGTATCCTATAGAATAGTACTAATATACCTAGCAAAGATATCGCGCAAATCTACGTCTAACTAGTATTTTTTCTATCTAAGGTTATATCGCCCTTAGAAAAGCGATACTTTGCTATAGAGGCGGAGGTAGTAGTAGTAATATAAGCTATAAAGAAGCTCTATAAGCTCGTGCAATCGAATAAGCACCCTATATAAATTCTTATAGATTATATAGCTATAAAGGGAATTCTTATATATACCTCGCTACGAACTATAGACCTTAATAAGGCTAACCTATAGCTTGCGAGCGCTGCGAACTACTTATTGCAATTTAACCTTAATATTACCTATATACTAGGGAAGCTTAATATTATCCCCGACGCCCTCTTACGCCTACTATTACTTATAACCTCAGGACGAGCTAATAGGTTTGAGGATAGCAACGTTCTCGTAGAAATAACCTATAGTAATAATAATAACGACGACGATATAAGATTTATAAGCATAGTTAACTAGTTAGCTAAGAAGTCATAAGCCTATAGAGCAATAGGGGAGATAACTATAAGCATTTCGGAAGACTTTATTGCTAAGATTATAGATAATTATACTAACGATATGAGGTATAGCAAAATTCTCAAATAACTCCGATCCTAGTAGAAGGAACCGGGCAAGTAGTAGTTACTATTTAATGCTACTACTAAGGAAAATAGCGCTAAAGCTACTAGAAGAGCCCTAAAACGCTATTAAACGACTCCTTAGAGTCTATCGCTAGAAGGGCTTATTCTTTATATAGCTATAGATAGTACTTAGAGACTTTATATTCTATATAAGTTAGTACCTGCGATTCTCCGCCTTAATTATAATAAAAAATACTACTTCGGTACAGACCGTATAATAGTAGAAATATTAACTTTTTAGTTTCGTAATAAGAAGTCGCTCATATAACGATATATCGCCTACTATAACTAGTATAAAGAGAACTAAATCGACTGCTAAAAGCTACTAGGATAGCTATAACCTATCCCCGTTATAGATATCCCTTATAATATTATTACTATAGACTTTATTACTAATATGCCTAAGGTACTATCCCACGGAAGTCCCTACGCCCTACTAGGTTTCCTGGAGTTAGATATGTTAGTAATAGTAATATATAAATTCTCAAAAAAGATAATCCTTCTCATAGGATATTTAACCTATAGAGCAAAAGAATAGGTAATAGTCCTACTCCGCGTATTTTTCCTCTTAGACTAGGGAATTCCACGTCGTATTATTAGTAACTAGGATCCTAAATTTATCTCTATAGTATAGCATATAATATTTAACGCCCTTAATATCAGGCTCCTCCTCTTAATAGCATACTACCCCTAGATAGATAAGTAGAGCGAAAGAATAAACTAGACTACTAAGATCGCGATATAGTTCTATACGTCTAAATCCCCTAATATCCTATAGACTGATATATTACCTACCCTATAGTATAATCTTAATAACTCCCTATCTACTACGATTAGATAATTACTAAACGAGGTTATATTTAGATTTAAGCTATAAAGTATCCTCAACGTAGTTATATAAATAAGCACCCTGACTAAGAGCCTTATTATCCTTAGGGAGATATATTAGAAGGAGGTACTGCTACTTATTAATATAGCGAACGCCTCGTATAAGGAGAGATATAATAACTACTATACTAATATAACTTTTAATAAAGGGGATAAAGTCTAGATATAACTTAGTAAAGGATTCTACCTACTAGGATAATATAATAGCAAATAAACCTCTAGATAGATAGGACCCTTCTGAATTAAATATATTATTAGTCCTCTCGCCTATGAGGTAGATATTCCTAAGCACTAGCAGGTTCACCTAATCCTCTCTATAGCCTAGCTATATAAACTAGCCTAGGGAGAAGACCCGTTTAACCGCGAGACTCCGCTACTAAAGCCTATTAAGGTTAATAGTAGTAAGGAGTAGGAATTTAACTATATTATTAAATAAAGAGTCTTATAAAGGAGTTATAAACTAACTATTAAATACCTTATCTAATAGAAGGGCTTTATAGCAAAAGATAATACCTAGGAATAAAGAGACTCCCTATTACTTAATATAAATAATATTATTAATAAGTATAATACTAAATTCCCCCTTAACTAAGATACTAAAAGAGCTATAAGAAGGCGCATACCTCGTGTATAACTAAATAGTTTTCCTATCCTTTTAATAGGACGAATATATATACCCTAAATTAATATTAGGATTATAAATTTTCCCTTTATTATTACTATTTTTTACTATTAACTACTCTTCCCTTAATCTCTCTATCTTATATTAAAATAAATAGGAAGGAGTAGAGGGTATTAACTTTTATATACCTTCTTTACTAACCCTTATTATAAAATTTTTTTTCCTTCTATACCTTCCTTCTATTTACTATACCTACCTACTTTTATTTAGGTATACCTATACTTTTTATTTATTTATTTCTCTCCTATATACTAATTATTACTCGATAGACCTCTTATAATAAGTAATAATATTATCCTAACCCGCTAAATATAGCCTCCTAAACGCTAGCCTAACTAATACTACTACGATAATAGCTTCTAAAGGCAAGGAAGTTACTAACGACTACGAGGTCCCGTCCTCTCACCTATCTAATAATAGTAGTAGCTAAGATGAGGGTATTAACCCCTAGAACGACGAGGTACTCAACCCTATCTCCCTGCGCTAAGGAAGCGATAACTAAGGTAGTAATAACTAAGTTAGCGATTATAGTATTAACCTTAGCACTCTAGTTAAGACTTATAAGTCTACTACTAAGAAGAAGAAGTCCCGCAAGGATTATAAAAAGGGTAAATAAGCAGCTAAGAAGAACTTCTTCGCTATAGACGCTAAGACCTAATATAAGGAAGTCGTTAATAATAACGCTAATAACATTTAGAACGATAATACCTAGGCTACTAAGCTAGTCTGCGTTATTATTAGCACTACTACTAATATCGAGGAGACTACCCTAGCTAAAACTATAGCTACTACCCCTCGTAAGACTCCTAAGAAGGGCTGCCCTAGCTCTATAGCCTAGCGCTAGTAGATTAACGAGGCGAAGGCTTGCGTTAATAATACTTTTCTATACTACCCCGACGCTATTCTTATCGAAGAGATCGAGAAAATCCTTAATAGTATTAAGCCTTCTAAGAATATATCTTCTAACCTCTATATTAGATATATCTAGGATACCCTCAAGTAAGCATATAATATATATATTAATAATAATACCTATAGCAAGCTTCTCCCTAGCTATGCCTAGGTTCTCGCTATATATTTTTATAACGCCTATAGTTATACTAATAGAATTATTACTAATAACCTTATTATAATAAACTATATCGACCTCCTTTCCGTCGCCCTGCTTATTAATATTAGTAATATTACTACTACGGACCTATTAGCCCGCAAGGATGCTAAAAACGCAAAGGACCTCGCTAATAAGGCTGAGGGTAATATTAATATTATTATTAATAGCATCCAATAGGAAATCCTTCCTCGCCTCGATATTATAGAGACTAATATAGCTAATATAGATACTATTAATATTAACGCTATTAGCAAGTATCTTACTAAACTTAAGAACGATAGCATATCTAAGTAGGTAGTTGCTAATAAGATTCGCATAGCTATTAATATAGTTAAAACTAAGGAGATCGCAGGCCTTCGCACCGAGATCGCTAACCTCTATATTATAATCGAGGGTCTCTAGTATACTAGCGATAAGTAACTCGCACCGAGCGATGCTAGTAATAATAGCGCTACTAAGCGCTAGTAGATATCTAAGTTCGATATATTCCTCTGCTAGTATAACGACTAATTAATAACGCTATAGTGATTTCTAGCGATTAGGATATAAAGAGGGAGAAAAGGGAATATTGAGCGTATATATCCTAGATCGATAGTAATAGCAATCGGGATAATTACTTTTTGAAAAGGGGGTATATATCACACGCTTTTTAGTAATATAGTTAGCTATTACGTAGTATTCCATATAACTATAGTTAAGCTTAACGCCTATCCTTTAAGTAGGAGACTTCTAGTAGATAAGCTTAGAAGGCTTAGCTATTATAGAATATATTACGATATACCTATAATTACCTATTGCACTATTTGTTATTATTCACGCTTATATTGCTCTTTTCCTTGTTTTACTCGCAGTCTTAGCGACCCCTACTATAACCCCAGGCTAGTAGGAAGACTATGACAATCGACCTCACGCGAGTTAGCTGCTAATAAGTTCGTTAGTAAACTGAAGTCGACTATAGAGTTAGCCTAAGCAGCTATTACTATAGCCTAATAGACTATAGAATAATTAGCAAATAGTAAAAGGATGCTAGCAGAATGCTATAAAGTAGGCGATAAGGTCTAGCTATTGCTAGCTAACTTTTATATAGAAAGACCCTATAGGAAGTTAGACTAGCTATACCTAAAGTATAAAGTAACTAGGGTAATCTTACTAACTATAGTCGAGTTAAACGTTCTAAGCAAGGTTTATAACTAATTTCATATTAGCTTGCTATACTATGCTATAAATAACCCCCTCCTAGGCTAAGAAGTTAATAATCCCTAACTACCCCTGATTTTTAAAGATAGAGAGGATAAATAGGAAGTTAAGTCTATTCTAGCTGCGCACTAGAAGCGCATAAGTAGGGGTAGGTATTATAAGTTATTAGTTAAATAGGTAGAGTATAATTAGCCTACCTAGGAGCCCCTATAATCGCTCTAAGATAACTAGGTAGTAGATAAGTATAAAGAAAAGTATAGCCTGATAAATAAGAATAATAGCAACCCCTAGTATATTATATTATAAGCTAAGTAATAGTTAATAAGTAGAGGTAGGATAGAGGGATAATAGCTAGGCAATTTATAATTAGAGGAGTAGGTAGAAATAGGAGGCTTTATTATAGCTTAAGGCTATAAAGAGGTAGAATAGGACCTAGGTAGGCCCTAGGTAGGCAGAAAGTAGGTAGATAGTAGGTAAATAGAAACTATAGACCTAGGAAGATAACCCCTTACTCCTCCTACTCTTTATAAGTAGTAGTAGTAATATTAGTAAGCTAAGAAAAGGGGTTAGATTATTAGGAATAGAAGAAAGGCGGGAATAGGATAAACCTCGTAGAGGACCTTAGCTATATCTAGGTAAGCCTAGGTGAGGTAATATAGCTATACCTTATTAAGCTTAACTAAGAGGGAAAGTAAAGTAGTAGTAGTAATA
This sequence comes from Colletotrichum sansevieriae, assembly GCA_026260285.1. Lineage (NCBI taxonomy): Eukaryota > Fungi > Ascomycota > Sordariomycetes > Glomerellales > Glomerellaceae > Colletotrichum > Colletotrichum sansevieriae. Next base: position 6,385 of record JAOQIF010000547.1, on the reverse strand, counting down.
GAGGTATTAAGGATAGGAATAGCTAGAGAACTAATAGAAGGTATAGAGGAGGTATCCGACTTAATAGCAGCCTTAGTAGTATGCTTTATAGTAGTATAGGTATAGACCTCGTAGTTCTAAATAGAAGTAATACGAAGGAGTTCTATATAAGCCTTAATTTATATAGGGAGCTATAATTATTAATAATAACCCTAAAATATAGGAATAGCGGGGTCTTACTAAGGTCCTCTTATTAAGGCTATAGTAAATAAGGCAATCTTAGCTAAGAGAAGCGAACTCCTCTTAGTAGCAAACTATACTAAGGTTACTCTAGTAGAATATTAGCTCTATAGAGAAGGAATAGCAGGGAAGCAATACTTATATTAATATAGGCAGACTTAATAGCCTTATTAGAATAGTAGATATAATAGATAATATTACTTATAATATAGTTAGTCTTATAATAGTTAAAAGGCGATAGGATAGCATACCTCGCTTAATAACGTTATAGCAAGCTATAATATCGCTAGGCTTCTTAGCCTTAGCAATAGTAGATATATACTTTAGGCAAGGAACCTTGCGAAGAGGCCCCTAGGTCTTATCCTAGGGGATGCTACTAAAGACGAGCTAGTATAGGTAAGGACCCTAATAGAATATTAGAAAAACGCTAAATAAGCAGAAGAATATATACTATAAGGGGCTCCTAGGCGATAGGATATATAGGAAGGGGGTAGTTAAGGTATTTATATAGCTCCTAGCTAGCTAGAGTATAGAGGGGATTATCTATAAGATCGAAGTTATTAGGGGTAGCATCCTCGTAGTTAGAGAGGCTAGTAGAGGTAGAGCGGTTAGAGGGCAAGCCCTTAATAGGAGGAGGAGACTCTATCTCCTTATTAGAGTTAGAGAGGGGCTATGCAGGGTTAATTATAGTAAAACTATAGGGAAAGAGCAGGTAGTAACTTATAGGGGATATTATTATAGAGGCGAGGGAAACTAGATTAATTAGATCTACGCGAGTTAGTAATTAATAGGGGTTCGGATATAATAAACTTATACTAATATAGACTAAGAGCGCGCTAAAAAATGCTATTAAAACGACGAGTTATTAGCTAAAATAATATTATAATTAATTAGTTAACTTACTCTAGTATAGGTTAATAGGAGGAGGAAAAAAGAGGAAGCAAACTAGGGGCGTGAAAAATCATATTATTATAATTATTACTTATAGGGCATAGAGCAGCTAGTAGCCCGGATTAACGTCGCTCTAGACTAGCCCTTAGCCCGTGCTCAAACCTATAACTCACGTAAGGGCTAGGGGAGGGGGGGGAGGGGCATATATTATAGGCTATGCTACTACTAGTATCTAGGCGGTGCTATAGACCCTAAGGATTCTACCCTTAATAACTGCTCTCGCTTAATATTCGCCCTATATCCGCTTTTCTATTGCACGGGGAACTTCCTAGAAAACTTCCCTTCCTTAGCTTAGATTACTATAATTAAGGCACCCCTAAGTTGAACAAACCCGGGCTAGCCCCTCATAGTATTAGTATTAACAGTTATAAGTATAAAGCTATAGCTAGGAGTAGCTATATTATAACCCTAGACCTCCTATTATATAAGAAGCTACTTAGTAAGCGTAATATAGAGGAATAGCTTATAAAGTAAGAAAAGGCTATTACTAAGGTATAAGCTAGTAGCTTTGTATAAGTAAAAACGCCTAATTAGTAATTTATAAACTTTATAATAGCTCTTAGTAATAGTAATTTAAATATATAGATCTATATATACTAAATAATAATATAATTATATATAAATACTACCTCCCTAGTAATAAGAGATATATTAAAAAACGCCTAAGTTACTCTTAATATATTTAAAATAGCTAACTTATATAATAAAATTAGCTAAGGAGCATTTAGCCTTATTATATTAAGAGATAATAAGAATACTACTTTAGAGGATAACTTAAAAGTACTTAAGTAGTGTAAGCCTATTACGCACTAGTTATAGAGAGGAGAGCGAAGTATAATACCTATACTTAAAGGCTATAAGAGAGCGCCTATAACTACCTAAATAACAAATAAAAAGGAGCTTAACTTAGCTTATTATAGCTACTATTTATTAGCTAAGTACTAGATTAAATTTAAAGAGCTATACTTAGAGCGCCTTTAGAAAAGCAAATCCCTCTACTACCCAGTAGAGGAGTATATTAATAGTAATAAGGACCTTATAAAGTATATTTATAAGCTTAAACTAAGTAATAGAGTAAATATAAATAATAAATAACTATTTAGCTATAATAGAAGGACCCTAAAGTCTATATTTTATATATAACTAAATAACTACTAACTCTATAACTTAGTAATCCTAGACTCTAGAGCGATAATATTATAAGGGACTGGACACCCAGGCTGGAGAAGCCGGGGGCACCTTAGCTAGCGCAGGCTAAAAGGATAGAGAGGCCTATAGGTCCAGGGTATAGAACCCTCTATAGCAAAGACTTAGCAAGTACTTACTAAAAGCTAAAAAAAGGATCTTAGAAGAAATAAGTAAAAGTAGTATAGTAATACTAGACCTACCTTTTAGGTGCTTCTATTATTAGTTTAATCTAACTATAGCCCTTAGCCCCTAATACCTTTATAATTCTTTTGCTTCTACCCTGCTTTAGGAAGGTTAGTAATAATAATAGTACTATATAACTAAGTAATACCTACTAATTAGGCTAAAGAGCTTATGCTTAGTATTCACTAAGCATAGAGCAAAATAGCTTATATAAACCTATATAAGGAAGATAACCCTAGCGAATAATTAGAGGATAATATAAGCTAATAAGGGGAGGTGAGAAGCTATGCTTTAAGCAGGGCTAGGAGCCCTAAAGAGGATAGGCTACCTATACTAAGCGCTTACTACTTAGATAATAAGTATATATAGGAAAATAGGGAATATAAGACCCCTCCCTATAAACTAGATAGGCTATAGGGCTAGATAAATATAGCTATAGCTAATAGGCTAGCCTAAGCTAGAGGGATAGATAAAGCAACTAGCTAAGTGCTAATATAATAGATTATAATTATAATAGCTAACTAATATAAGCTAATTACTACTATATTAAGTAACTCAGCTCCTGCTAAGCGATTGCCTAAGGTTTATATAAAACCCCTAAATTATAATATAGCACGCCTTACTAGCAAATCTACTAGTATAATAAGGGAAGATTAGCTTATTATAATTAAAGAGGCTTATAAGTACCGCCCTAGCTACTCTAATAGCTAATATATCTAGTAAGCCTTGAGTATAATAGAGTATACTTTATAAATAAAATAGTAGAATTATTAGCAAATACTTATAGATATATTAGGGAATTAGGTTAACCCTAGATAGGAAGACTTTAGAATCTTTATAAGAGGGTAGTATATCACACCTAAGCTCTAAGAATAGAACTATTATAATACCCTGGGATAGTACTATTAGAAGGATAATAAGAAACTAATTATATATTAGGCTTAATAGGAGTCTATTAACTAAGTACGTAGCAAGCTAAATATAGGTAATATAAAAGCGCACGCTTTCTTTTAGAGCTTTATTAGGATCCTGAAGGATAAACTCTTTAAATATAATATTAACTATACTAATATGCATACTATTACCCTATATATATAGAGGTTATAGGAGATTATAAAAAGGAGATATATAGGAAGGTCTACTAGCTATTCTAAGTCGCGCAAGTAACTATACTCAGGCTCTCTAGACTACCCTTATAAGAGCAGCTTATAACCCCCGGGGTTAATAGACCTAAGGGATTGCTACCTAGAGACCCTATCCTAGAATAACTAGTTACGAAAATAGCATTTAGAACGCGATATAGGTATTTTAAGTAACTATAATACTATTTAGGCTTATGAATACCCTAGAAACTTTCTAGGCATATATTCACTAAATACTCGCTAACCTTTTAGATACCTACTATATTATATACCTAGATAATATTCTAATCTACTTAGATATAAGGGAATAGTATACTACGGACCTCTATACTATCCTATGCTACCTAATGGCTACTACGCTATTTATAAAACTAAAGAAGTATAACTTCTATTAGATAGAAGTAGATTTTCTAGGGTTCTATATTACTTAAGATAGTATTAAGATAGACCTAGATAGAGTCCGAGTAGTTGCTAAATAGCTAGTACTAAAGTCCTTTAGAGATATCTAAGTATTCCTTAGCCTCTATAAGTTTTACTATAAATTTATTATAAGATATTCCTATATTATAGCCCCTATAAATAGTATGCTTAAGGGAAGCTAAAATAGCATAAAGGTAGGAGCCTTTATTTAAATAGGGGAGATATAGACTATATTTAAGATACTTTAGAGAGTACTTACTAAAGCTCTAATACTAAGATATTATAACCTAGCGCTAGAAACTAGGGTTAAGACTAATATATATACTTAAGTAATATCTAGCATGCTCTTATAGAAGTATAATATAATCTAGCACTTAGTAGCCTTCTAGTTAAGGAGTCTCTTAGATATAGAAAGGCGCTAGGCTATAAGGTAATAAGAACTCCTTATTATTATAAAAAGCCTAGATTACTAGGTATAGTACTTATAAAGACTCCCTAAGAAATTCCTAGTACTTATAGACTATATAGCGCTAAAGGGAGTGCTTGCTACGCCTACGCGGGATATTTGCAGAAGGCTTATATAATAGGTTTACTACCTATTAATATTTAACTTTAAAATCTAGCATAGGTTAGGGGTTACTAATCTAATAAATAGACTATTATAACGCCCTAATTATATAATAGAGGATGCTAAGGTAGATAATATACTTCCTACCCTTAGAAAGAAGCTTAGGCTTATTAGCTAGCTTTTAGTAGCAGATTGCTAATATATTACTAAGCTTAAAGGAACTATAGCTATTACTAAAACTTATATATAAGCTATCAAGCGAAGTATATAAGAACCTTGCTAGAGGGCTAGCTCTAAGGTTAAGGGATCCTTACCCTTAAGTTAGTACTACCTTATAAAGGGTACTAATAAGCTACTATACATAAGTATATATATTAGCACTATTACCTGCTCAAAAGCATATATAGGTACTATGCTAACTGCTCTATAAGAGAATAGCAATATGCTAGAGGACTTAGGGGGAGCTAGGGTTACTATACTAGAATAATATATCCTACGTGCTATAATAAGGGAGCTTATTTAGGATAAAATAGATTATATATTATAACTAGGCGTAGATCTTAAATAAATAGTTAGAGGACTATAGGCTAAAGACTCCTTCTATAGAGACCTCGTAGCTAAGGTTTGCTAAAACGCTAGGGGATATTAAGGATACTAACTTAATAAGAATAATATCCTTTAATTCAAAAGAAGGCTTATTATCCTAGAAGAGGGATCCCTCTGCTATGAAATCCTAAAGAACTACTATAATATACCTAGATTAGGGTATATAGGGGTAAATAAGATAGCTAAACTAATCTTGCGAAAGTTTTATTAGCTATATTTAATAGAGAATATATAGCAATATATCGCTAAGTCCCCGCGCTACTAGGGGGTATATATACTATAGCATAAGCTATATAAGCTACCATAAATACTAGAACTACTAGCATACCCATTCTAATAGATTTCCTTAGACTTTTTAACTAGCTTACTAGAAAGTTATTAAGATAATAGAGTTATTTATAATATAATTCTAGTACTTATATACTAGATAACTAAAGTAGCACGATTCTTAGTAATAACTAAGTAGCTAGATACTATAGGTTTAGCGAGAATCTTATACTAAGAGATTAAGTGCTAATATAGCATGCCTAAAGCTATTATTAGTAATTAAGATAAACTAATTACTAGTTAGTTCTAGTAAGACTAGACTAAGGCCTGAGATATAAAAGGGTGCGTCTCTATAGCATAGTATCTATAAATAGATAGCTAGTCTAAAAGAATATATCAAACTTTAACTATATATCTTACTAAGTTTAGCAAAAGCTTATGCAACTAATAAGTAATATAATTAGTTAAAGCCGAAGTTTTATATAATAATAGCAAATATACTACTATTAGTATATCCCTATTTAAAGTCCTTATAGGATACTACTGCTAAATAATTAACTACTACTTACTAAATAATAAGATTAGGACCTAAGGGGTTAAAAAAAGACTTAAGAAGCTAAAAGAGGTTTGCTAAAGAATAGCTAGGAATTAGCAATATATAATAGAGGTATAAACTAAGAATATAAATACTAGAAGGAAAGTATAATTATATAATATTAGAGATATAAGATATTATAGTATTTTATATTATAAAATACTAGTATATACTATAATACATACCTATATACTATATAGAGGTATATTACATAACACAGTATTATTAATACTGTATATACTGTGT